>CAUYRT010006451.1:0-43605 GCA_963574885.1 Lepilemur ruficaudatus | reverse complement strand
CAAGTAAATGCCAGTAGATTATTCAAAGCATAGTTGCTAGTCCAACATCTATGTAACAAAGTACGAATGAATATGCATACATTATATTCCTGTTTAGACCTCAATAAAAGCTGTTTCTAATAAACAACAGTCTTATTGCATTTAGACCAGCTCCTTTTTTCAGAAACCCAATGCCCGGAATGAATAATGCCTAATATTTACAAATGGAATATGGTATATATTAAATTTGGGCATAGTAGTAGCAATCTGGTTCTAAAGAAAACTGGCATTTATTGAACATCACCAGCCTGGCACATTATCTTCGGTAATTGTCACAATGAGAGGTAGAGATTATTTTCAAATTTTGAAATGAGAAACCTGAAGTTCAGAGAGGCAAATGATCTAAATGACTGAATTATGTGCCCAGGGTTATTCAATTAATAAATTAAGACAAGCTGAAATTTTACTTCATGGTCAAGGAATTTCCTAAAAGTAATATTATCTAAAAGAAATAAAATTTAAACTGTATCTCACATATTAAAATACTTTAGATTAGAGCCTTGTTATATAGCAAGTAGTCTGCAATCTCCCAAAATGGCAGAGATTGTGTCCATTTTATTTATCACTGTATCCACCATGCCCACCCAGTGTCTGGTACAGAGCAGGTGAATAAATATACATAGAATAAATGAAGGAATGAAAGCCATCCTTCATGGACATGCCTGTCACCTTATAAATGACCACACATACAGATGTTTCTTAAGTTGAGCTATGTCTTGATTTTTTCCCCAGGGAGAAATAAAGCTCAATTATTATGTTAGAAATATCAGAACAAATCAATCTTCAGAAATTACATGAAGTATTGTTGCTCTCTTTGAGAATGCTCCACATGTTTCTGATGAATTGCACACTTTTACAATTTTGATTTCATGAATTCAGCAGATATTACTTTGTTGCCATGCTGAATGGTAGATACATAAAAATTAATAAGGTAGTGACTCCATTCTCAGTAACTGGCATGACATAATGGAAAACAATAAGATCTGAGAAAAAGGAACATGGATACCTGTGACCTTGGGCATATTATTAATACTTACCTTATTTAAACTCAGCTTTCTGATTTCTTTTATTCACTGTGTACTTCCTATATGTTTTACGAGTGTCTCTTGTAAATAGCATATTGCTAGATTTTGTTTTAATTCAACATAATAATATTTTTAATTAGAAGAGCTTGGGCAATTTATGTTGATATATTTGAAATCCTTCTTATTTTGGACCTTCTATTTGTCCCTCTTTTCTGCTACCTTTTTCCTACTCCTTTTTTGCCTTACTTTGTCCTGGATGAGTTTCCAACACTCCCTCTGCTGCAGCTGGAATGTGTCCCCCAAAGTTCATGTGTTAAAAACCTAATTCCTATGACAAGATCACTCGGAAACCGTGGTGGCTCACCACCACGTGTACAGTGGCCCAGGGAGCCCAGATCTTGAGAAATGTTACCTTTCACAAGTGCAGATGTACAAAAAGAACATCTCTTCATTTATTAAGTTTCAGTGTTACTGCGCTTGTGTGGAGGCAGATTTGCAAAAAAAAAAGAAAAAAGGCATAATTAATTGGAACTCTCTAAAGGTCTCTACACAATTTATGCCTTCAATATTGGAAATGGTGTGAAGAAGAAATACATGGGATAGCGAACTGCTTAGCAGGGTTCTAGGTATTCCTTAATCCGGTCAACTTGACACTTGAAATTATCACAGGGCCACCCCTTGTCAACTTGGCACCTGTACACTCCTTAAACCATCCTTAATTTCCGAATGAAGACAATAACAAGGTAATATTTCTGCCTAACATGATGCAACTAGCCTGTGATTTTAATTTTGTGTCGTTTTGTATTTTGACACAAGGTCTCACTGTGTTGCCCAGCCTGGTCTTGAACTCCTGGGCTCAGGTGATCTTCCCAGGTAGGTGGGACGCAGGCACGCGCCATAGCACCTGGCTTTATTTTCCAGACTTTAGATGTTAAGGATTTTAGACTTAAAACAGATTCAATTCTGCATATGGGGAGCATCTCTCATGAGCTGGGAATTCACCTGCTAGCTGCGCTCTGGTTCTCGGGGCGGCTTCATGATTTAAGTTTCCCGCTCCGGGGCCTCCCAACAGCCTTCTCTGCGACAGCAGGGAACATCGGCCCGGCCCGCGAGACCTACTTCTCGCCCCACACGAGTTTCTGAGGGAAGGGACGCTGATGAAAGTAACCGGGAGAAACAGACCCCCCGGCACCTGTTTGGGGTAAGTGCCTGGCTCACGCGTGCTGGAGCGGTGTGTGGTAGCGACTCGGCTCTGGGTCAGCATCCGCGAGCGCGCCCCGTTTCAGAGTTGCTGAGCACCCCGATTGCGCTGGGTGCTGGCAAGCTCTGTTGGGGGAAAGGAGGCGCTACTGCTGGTTCTCACTGTTCCAGGACTGAGATACATCATCCTGTGAGCCCTCCCAACACTCCTGGGGGGTGTCGGCGCCTGTGCAGAGGGCATTCTTTCTCTGCATTCGTAACTAAGTAACAGTGGGGATGTTCTGCATTTGGAAGCGAGGAACCTGAGGAAAGGGCCTGTCTATAGTCACAAGGCTGGGACAAAACAGGGTCAGGACTTACAGCCCTGAGGATGACATTGTCTTTTCAAACTGGAAACCTTTGAGCTAAGCAGAAACATTCCTGAGGAGGTGAAGTGACTTTCGCTACCTTTCTGTCTGCCCTACACGGTGGGAGAGCCTCAGGTGTCCATTCAACAAACGTTGGTCGAGCACCTACTCTGTGCAGGGCACTGGAGGCCCAGCAGCTACGGTGATACATGTTGATGCATTTCCCTCTTTGCCTTATTTTGTATGAATACGCTCTGTCTGCTCAACTGCTGTGACCATGTGGCGGTCGGTAGCATGCCTGAGTGACTGCGCTTGCAAAATTATGCACATCATTATTGCTTCTTTATTGTGTAAACCGACCTATGAAGTGTTTTGTTGTGTTTTTATGTGTTTCTCAAATAAAATCCCCTTTCTAAAATAAGAAAAAAACCAAAAAACTTAATTCCTAGTGCAACAGTGCTGAGAAGTGAAACCTTTAAGAGAGGATTAGATGATGAAGGCTCTAACTTCATAAATGGATTGACATCGGTCATCTCGAGAGTGGGTTTGTTATAAGAGCCAGTTGGATCCCTCCTGCCCTCTCGCCCCAGCCTGCTTTCCTGCACACACTGTGCTCTCTCTTCATGTGAGGCCTTCGGCGGTGGTGAGATGACACAGCGAGACCCTGGCCAGGTGCCGGCTCCTTGGCCTTGAACGTCCCAGCCTCCAGAACTGTAAGAAATGAATCCCTGTTCTTTATAAATCACCCAGTCTCCAGCATTCTCTTACAGGAGCACAAAATGGACTAAGATATCCTCTCTGCCTTGTTTGGAAATTATGTATTTTATACCTATTCGTTTAATGGTTTCATAATTATGTTAACATGAATACTTAACTAAGTCCGAAGTTATTCATGTTTTACTCATTACTTTTGTAATAAAAGGGCCTTAAATGACTTATCAGCTCCCTCTCAACTTAATGGTTGATTTTTGACGGAGTGCCTAGGTTAAACATTGGTCCTAGGTGCGTCTGTGTGTGTGTGGGGGTGACTCAGGGTGAGATTAGCATTTGAACCGGTGGATTCAGTGAAGTGGATTGCCCGTTCCCCTCCTCCAACTTGGCTGGGCTACATCCAACCCACTGAGGGCCTGAATAGAGCAAAAGGCAGAGGAAGGAGGAATTCACTCCTTTTTTCTTGTCTCCCTGCTTGGGCTGGGACGTCTCCTCTTCTGTTCTCCTATCCTTGGACTGTGATTTACGTTGTCAGTTCCTCTGGTTCTCAAGGTTTCAAACTCAGACTGAATTACAGCAAGTGTTTGAATAATGTCATTTTGTTCAACAGTGCTTCATTATAACATTGATAACAAAAATAATCCATTCCCAGCCAGCACCATTGTCTGAGTGGAGTTTGTACTTTCTCCCCATGTCTTTTTGGGTTTTCTCTGAGTATTCCAGTTTCCCCGCACATCCCAAAAATGTGTACATTAGATTCATTGGCTTTTTTAAATTGTCCCAGTAGGAGCGAGTGTGGATGTGTGTGGGAGTGTGCTCTGTGATGGAATGGCAGCCTGTCCCATGTTGGCTCTCAGTTTGTGCCCTGAGCTCATGGGATAGGCTCTGGCCCCCTCATTCCTGAACTGGAATAATTGGTAAATAATTATCTTGCTTGTTTTTATTAATCTTTCTTGAATGCATGTCTAGCTCACATTTATTTCAATGTTTAGTATTAGAAGTGTTTTGATCTTTATTTAGAAGTCTAGTAGTGATGTTGCTGTGCCCAGAAATATGCCATAATAACTTAGCTCCTGTTTATATCACTTATCCCGTGGTGAAATTAGTTTCATATAATGTTGCAGTCTCCAAGAACCTATCAACAGCATTAAGTGAGCACTTACTGTGTGCTACTGGTTTTCTTTAGTTTCTAGCTTGCATGTGGCAGATCAGGGGACTCCTCAGCCTCCGTAATTATAAGAGTCATTCCTCTTTATATGTAGATCTCCTGAGTAATGCACTGACTTACGTGCCTTTGTTTTCAAATATTTTAGACCCAGCTTATTCCTTAATACCCTCACCATCAGCAAATTAGCCATTATAATTGTTTTTTATATTATTATATTAGCCTGGGCTTCCCGGGTAGCAGAGCCTGAGACAAAGTTTACAAACAAGTAACGTAGTTTGCCTGGGAATATGCTAACTGAGGAATGGTACAGTGAAACAGAGAAGAGAGAGCCAGTGCAAAGATGGATTGTTGGACTAACTACCAGTAGAGGTGACGGGCTTTGCCTTTTTTAGGACCATAGAATAAGTCTTATCAAGTGAGTCTCACATTTTCTATTGTTAAAAGTTGGGGTGCTGTTGACATGTAGTAGGTAGAAGCCAAAAATGCTGCTAAGCGCCTTACAATAAGCAAGACAATCCTCGACAAGAAATATTTTTTTTACCACAAAAGTCAGTAAGGCTGAGGTTGAGAAACCACAGTTTACACAAAATCTTACAAATAAATGCTCTTGGTAGCCTTATTCACAGCAGGCCCAAACTGAAAAATCTCAAACATCCACCAACAGGTAACTGGGTAAGCAAACTGTGGTATAGCAGTACAATGGAATAGTATCAGCAGTAAGAAGAAGCCAACTACTGAAACAGGCAACAATATAAATGGATTTTAAAAACATCTTGCAGTGAAAAACGCAAGGCATAAAAAGTCTATCTGTTTAGTTCTGTTTATTTGAATGTTCAGGAAAGACAAACAGAAGATCAGTGGTTTCCTGGATCTGGAAGTAGAGGGTAGCAATTAGTTGCAAAGGGGCAGGAGGGGACTTTTCGACAGGATAGAAATGCTTTATGCCTTGAATGCAGTGGTAGATACACTGGAGTATACTGTGTCAAAGGGTCAAAAATTCTGGTTATCTTTTGGGGCATTAATTGCTTTCTAGTCTTGAGTTGAGCAAGTGTGAGAATTGCCAGGGCAGGAAGTGAAAGGTGTAGGACTTGTAAGGCTAGAGCTATGTGAAACTGAGTGGAGTCTACACACGGTTGGCTGGTGCAGCTGCAGCTGGAATCAAAGGTATGGCAAAGAGAATTTGAAGAGGCACATAAGAAATGTACAAATCAACAGTCAATTTTCACTTATATTGATAAGGGAAACCCCCATCAGTTACTTGGCGAATCAGGCACCGGAGACCCCCACCCCTCACGGAAGACCCACATCAGCATAACACTAACCTGTTACCCGGCCCATCAACTAGTCTATTGCCTGGCATCAGCATAACACTAAATCTGTTGCCTGGCGCATCAACATAATATTAACCTGTTACCTGACACATCAACTAACCTACTCCTGGTACCCCACCCCTCGGACCACCCCAACTTAATAAAAGTGGGAAAAATCGGGTAGACGGTGCTCAGAATTTGGTGGCAAGGCCCCTCTGAGCCTGCCGGCTAGAATAAACTTTGATTCTCTGACTCTCAGTGTGCTGCTGGGTTTGTCCTCGGGACCACCCGCTGTAATACTTGCTGTAACAATATGTTTATATATTTACAATACTTAATATTTATCAATAAAAATTTTAATATTTCTTCATGATTCTTGGATTATTTCCTCTTAAATTTCTAGAATTGATAAAGTAACACAATTGATCAGATGTAGGAAGTCCAAAAAAACCCAAACAGGAAATTATAAGAATATCACGCCTAAACAAATCCTTTGTAGAGATCCTTTGCAATTTCCCTTAGTAAAGATCTTTTCTCTTTGTGGTAAAGAAATATCAGTTTTAATTTTTCTGAGAATGTCTATTTCTCCCCTCTACTGTGTTCTTGAAAGATTGCTTCCATATTCCAATACAGATAAAACTCTATGCTGAAAGTTATTTTCTTTCCAAATATTAATGATATTATTAATATTTCACTGTCTCTGGCTACTTTTAATGATATAGAGATGTCAGCCATCAATTTGATTGCCTTAGGTCTTTGTAGATGAGCTTAGTTATTTTTTCTGATTACATTTAAGTTCTTCTTTTTTGCTTTGTATCTTACAGTTTCATTTTTATTTTTCTAGGTGTCACATCACATCCTTATAATTTTCTGTTTGGGGTTTTTTGGCTTTCTGCATCTAATTATCAGTATTGCTTCCTCAATTCTGGAAATTTCCCAGCCATTATTTCTTTGAATGTTATCTCTTTCCCATTTCCCTATTAATTCTATCTGGAACTTTGATTAAATTGTCTCATTTTTATTTTTGTCAATCTAGGTCCATATTTTTTATTTCTTTGCCCCTCTCACGTGCATTCTTGATTGTTTTAAAAAATTTATCTTCCAGTTCACCAATTCTCTTTTCAGTTGTATCTATTCTACTGTTTAATCCATCCATTGATTTCTTTACCTTAAATAATCATATTTTTCTTTTATAGTGGTTCTATTTTGATTCTTTTTCAAATATGGTTGGTTATTGTTCATAATCTCTCATTCACTGATAATGTTTTCATGCTTTTCTTTTTTTATTTAAATGGATAAATGTTATTAATTGTATATTCTGTGCATGTCATCAATTTCTGAAGTTCTTATGGATATATCTTATTTATTGTTTCTCCTGATTCTCATTCCTAGTCCCTTCTCTTCAGGTATGGTTTTGTGATATTTTTACTGTGGGTGATGTATTCTCCATATACCTTATAGATTCTGTGCTATTCTCCAAGGATTAGTTTGAATTTTAATTTCTTTATAGGATTTATATCTGCTTCTGGCAGTTATCTGTTAGCATTACTAACTCCAGAACTTTAAATTAAATTAAATTAAGTTATCCATTTCTATATTTTATGATCATATATGTAACACAAATTTAGACTGCTAACCTCTATGTGGGCCAGTTGCATTTACAAATTGTCAGGAGAAATTTTGTATATCAACCACTCACAGCTAAGATTATGGTATGAAATTCTCTTTGCTGGTCACTACTATATAGCATATTTTATTTCAAGTTTACTCTTACATTGAAGGTAGAAACCTTTGAGATTCCATTCAATGCAAGTATCTTCTACTAGATTCTCTACCTTGGACAACCTTGGATTTTAACTTCTACCTGCTGCTTGTACTATGTATGTCAAAGATGAAGCCCAAGATTTCCAAGGCTTGGCAGAAACACTCAGGGAAAAAGCCAAATTTGGAATCTACTTCACTCTACTATTCTGTTACTTTGTTTTTATTTCTACAGATTCCTTATTATCATGTCTGCTCAACAATACAATTAAAAATTCTTTTATGTTTTATCTAGCATGCTGGTTCTTTCAAATGGGAAAATTTAGGAATTAAAAATATAGTATTCATAGTATTGGAAACAGTTCCTACCTCCTGTTTTTTTCTCTCAATTTATCTTTTAATCATTTAAATTCAATGTGAACACCCTCATTCTCCTCTTTCTGATTTCTCTTCTTCTCCAAGTTGTTATTCTTTTCTTCTCTTCCTTTTATTTCTTGCTTTTACTACCCTTTCCCTTCCCTAGTAAAATAACAAATTGGAGAGAGTAAAGACCTACAATTTACACTTCTTGGTGATAGATTGATTTATTACATTTTAATGTCGTTTTAATCTTTCAGTCACTTACCTTTTACATATCTTTTTCTGTTATATAGAAAGAGGACTTTTTCCCCTTTTGTTTGCTGACATTTGAAATTCTTTTAATAATGGACAAATTGCCTTTTGGGCATAAATACTACTGAATCTCATTTTCTACAAGTCTGTGCTGATGGCAATGTAATTTAAGAGTCTAGCTACAATAATAGCTCCCTTCTATTGAACACCTGGTATTTGTCAGGCACCATGTTAAGTGCTTTATATACATGGTCTCCAATCTTCACACCCACCTGGTAAGGTGAATATTATTGCCTTTATTCCATTAATGAGGAAAACAGAGGCTCCCATGGGTGAGGCAATTTATCCAAGTTTACACAGTGAGTAAGTTAAAGTCTTACTCTGGCTTGTCTGGTCCCCAGATCTGTCTTCTCTTTCCACCGTCCTACACTGTCTCTCTTGAGTAGCTGACCTTCCGAAAACTAGCTCATGATGACTCTCTCCTTTGGAATGACTGCTAGCTTTCATTGGACAAAAGTGAGGAAGTTTAGATACAGTTGTGCTTCTGGAAGATTTATTTCCAGTTTCTGGGTAGAGGTTGGAGGTTTTCAGATGGGGCCACTGAGTCATATATTTCCACTTCCTGCACATATTTCTTCTAACACCGGAAGCCCATCTGATAAGTTCTCTGTTTCCAGACTTCCCCGAACCCAAACTTTACTTCTGCTTTTGCCATAAGATTGTCTGAACCATAATTTTAATTTCTAGAACATTTGGTATTACTTCAGTTAGTGTGGATGATATAATTGAATCAGACCATAATTGGCTCCTTTACTGACGTTCTAGAATATATCCCTAATGCCTCATATATTTCAAGCTCTGGCAGTAAAGTTTCTGACAATAAATATGCTGTTTGAGTATACCCTCTTCATTAATAGAGGCTTTACTCTACTTCCCTAACAAAACACTTTTTGGATGAGAGGCAAGGTGGACCTGCTTTATGCTAAAATCTGCATGCTCACTCCAGAGTGGTTCTGGAGCACTGCTTTTTAAACTCAGTCACTGCCCTCATGCTCTCTTTTCCCTTTAGGTAAATGAGAACAATGTCTTATCTGCAAACTCCCAGATGAAGAGGGTGTTAAGTGGGTAGATGGGAAAGCTAATTAAATGCTTTGAATTCCTAAGACAAACTATTATAAGTCAAGCTACCATAATTATAAAGGAGTTTATTGCATTTTACAAAGACCAAATTTAAACAAAGAGTAGTAATTGTGTTTACCATGTAGAGTTTATATAAATACAGTATTAAACTATTTGTATATTAACATCTGTATACTATAAAACAGTGTAAAGTTGCAGCATCTATGTTTTAATGTCTTACATACTGTCTTCTAAGCTGCTTATCTGATGAGCTGTTTTCTGTGTGTCGGGAAATAGTACGATGTGAGGAAGACTTGTAAAAGAATCAAAGGCGAAAAAGCTTGGAACTGGGTGACAGGAGAGCATTCTCTGGGTGGCTATAATGTGTCCCATTGGGTTCTTAGCAATCACAGGCAGAAGTATTGGCCTAACTCTCAGGACAAGCAATGATTATCCACAATGGCAAACTTGGCTCTGCAGTGTTGTCATTGTCCAAGAGGTATGCTAAAAATTAATTTGCAAAGAATTAATGATACATCTATTCCATGCTGGGAGCTGGGCATTCAAAGATAATTAAGTTGCAGTTGTTGCCTTGGGAGAGATATGACACCAAATCACAATAAAGTGGGGGTAAGCATGTCATGAAACAGTGCACACATCAGACTCATGAGAGGGAGGAAGGGAAAATTCTATCTAGAAGTATTAGAGAAGCCAAGTGCAGATTACTAGGAGTAAAAATTACTGTAATACTAAATAAAATCCATTGCTTTTTGGATGTTGTACAATTTGGTGCAGCACCTAGCAATAAATCCACGTTTAAATTTCCTTAGTTTCAATTTAGGGAAAACCAAGCAAATCCAACTACAACCAAAATCCATAAAACTTCAAACCCAACATGCATGTGTGGAGGGTGGAGGAAAATTCAGTTTTGTGCCCCAGTCCTCCCTCCTCTAGCCCCCAAGCCTCTCACATAGGAGCTCAATCTGCATAATGAAGTTGAAATGTGACACTTTTTCTCTAAACACAGACTCAGTAACTGAACTATAAAACAAAGCATCCCCGGCATTCGATGCTTTATTGGCGTACGCTCTCTGCTGTGTTTCCACAAGGCAGCTCCTCTCATTAAGGAGGCATCCGCCCACGTCCAGGGAAACAGAGAGCTCATGACTGTTCACATACCTTCCTGAAGGATGTCTCTTCCTTTCCATTCCCTTTCTCAGTTCTGTTTAGTTGTATGCTTTCCCCATAACCAGACTTCTCCAATTGGTGGATTGTATGAGTTTTCACTATTTTAGTGTCTGGCAGGAAATGCACTGAGCTGAACTTTATGGGAAGTCTGGTCAAAGATGCCTTCTTCAGTATGGAGATATTCCAAAGAAGAATTGAATCTGCTAATTTTAGCCCATTCCCCAGGGAACAGGTTTGCATGACCCAGGGTGACGGTTTTAGATGTGTCTTTGTGAAGTAGAAGGTGATGGTGTTGTTTGTGGTGTGAGTGCCAGGGTTCTGCCCCATTTGCCTTGTAACCCATGGTGGCTGCTGCTCTCCCTTAGATAAAATTGACATAGCATCTTGTATTTCTAGCTGGAGTAGACCTGGAACAGGACAGGACATTCCAGGATGTAAATAAAGGAACACTTATCTGAAATTTATTTTCAGAGAGATCCTTGAGACAGTTCAGTGTTTGTCTCTAGAGTGCCGGTGTCTTCTTTCAGCAAGGGCTGGGTGTTTGGATGAACTTTAAAGCTTCCTGAGTTTTGATGTGGTGCTGAAACAGAAGCTTTGATGCTTCAAGCTGCTGACTGCAGAGGAAATGCAGAGTTTAAAGCTTATCAGCAGATGTACCGAACACACAACACCCAGGAACTTTTCCCTCTGTAGCAGAAACACTGGAGATTGCATAGTTTCCATGATAGCAAAGGACAGGCTCAATGTGGTACACAGAGCAAGAGCTGGTCCAGATTCCCTGACTTGCCCTAGTGCCCAGCGTTCCCCTGCTCCTCCTCTCAGGTTTCCACCATGCTGAACTCAAAGCAGCCATGGGAGAACGTTTTGTTTCTAGGCTTTCTCCCTTTGAAATTTCTTACCTGGGATGCTCCCCCCTCTCCCAGTGTATTAGTTTCCTATGGCTGCTATAACAAGTCCAACAAACTGGGTGGCTTAAAACATCAGAAATTTACTGTCTTACAGTTCTGGAGGCTAGAAGTCCAAGATCAAAGTGTCTGCTGAGCTCTGCTCCCTCTGAAACTGATAGGGGAATCCTTCCTTGCTTCTTTCTAGCTTCTGGTGGTTGCTGGCAATTTTGGGCATTCCTTGGTTTGTAACTGCATCACTCCAGTCCTCTGTCTTCACCTGGTATTTTCCTTGTGTGTCTTCACATTATCTTCCCTCTGTGTGTGTCTGTCTCTGTGTCCAAATTTCCTCTTTATAAGGACACCAGCACATTGGATAAGGGTTCACTGTAATGATCTCATTTCAACTTGATTACCTCTATAAAGACCTCACTACCAAATAAGGTCAAATTCTGAGGTATTGGAGGCTAGGACTTCAACATATCTTTTTTAGGAGGACACGATTCAACTCATAACACCTGGCTAGTATCCTCTTTGAGGACTCAGCTTCTAAGCAATTTTTCTGTGCCTTAAAATGAGATGAAATACCCTTCTTGTGAATTTCTTTAGCACTTGGTACATACCCCAATAATGAGACTACATATTGGGTTTCCTGCTTAATTGTTTGTCTTCCACAATAAATGGTAAACTTCTTGAAGCCAACGACTGTGCTTTGTATCCCTAATAGTTAACACAATGTCTAGCATGCAGGGAACACTCACTGAACTCACACCAGCAAGATTTGAAGTGAGAAAAAAACATTTCCACACAGGTGATTTGCAAAATGTTGACCATTTACAGGAATAGTTTTACATGAAATAAGAAAACAACCTGCCAACTAACTAAAGATTATTTGATCTGAAAATGACTAAATGTCTATACTTTGCCTTGGTAAGGAGAATTTGCAATGAATTAAAATCAAATTGGAGAAGTCAGAGGGGTGTTTGAGCCTTTTTGCAGCCTCTTTTATAGAAGATGAACTGGACAGAGCTCTGAGACAAGTGTCTCTGTAATAATGGGGTGTGTGGGAATGAATGCTGCTGAGGTGATTAGAGCACAGGGCGGCCAGTCTAAACAGCCGGCTTCTATTCCTGACTCACCCTGGATTCACTGTGACCTCCAGCAAATCACTTACTGTCTGAGGCTCTTTTAAGTGAGCTTTAAAATAAGGATGGCAATTGCGACCACATAAACATATGGAATGTGAATGAGGACTAATTTTTAGGATAAGGCTTTAAAGAGATTTTCATGAAAGCTATTATTTACTTTGAACATTGTGAACATTATGAACTGGCAAGCTGGCCATGTTAGCTACAACGAAAAAAATACATAAACTAATTTGAATGAGTAGACTTAACTTCCGTCAGTTTAGAAGCAAATATCTTTTTTCTCTGGTAAATAGAGCCAGATGTATTAGAAGGCAAACTGCTTTGTAAAACGAAATTATGATTCATCTCAACCTTTTTTTTCCTTGATACATTTTGTTTCTTTCTACAGAGAGTTAATTGGAAAGTTGATCCTTGGAGCCAGGTTGGATGCCAACCAAAATAGCAGAAGTGGAGCGTTTAAGGGAAGTAGAGTTGACTTTCCCAGTCCCTGGAGGATTTTTGATGGAGAAAATAGAACTAGAGCCTGCACTCTATTATCTGCATGAATTTCAGAGGAACGTGGTAGAAGCAGCTCTAGAATTTCTGTTCGTGGGGCTTAGTTGTTGTAGTATTATTGGGATGGGCGCTGGTGGCAAAGATTCTTGAAGTTGTGCTTGCACTGCAAATTATATTAAATTATAAAACTAGTGTTAGATATGTCAAAGGATGGTGGGACAGAACAGATAGGATTATAGAAATGTTCCTCAAGCCTCCAGTTTCCTCCTTAGACACCTTATGGCTGCCAGAGAGTACCAGGGCTAATGAAGCAAATATATGAAGCAGAAACACAGCTATAGACATGGATACATCTCAGTTGAGAATGGGGCTCACTCCTTTATTTTGGAGCATGCATTCTGAAGGAAATGATACATTTGGATTCCTTCAGTGAGGTTTCTGATTCCCTCTGAAACTGTGAGTCTAGTCAGTGGATGCAGATATCCAAATGTAGATGCTGACCAACCAGTATTTTCTCTACAGTGTGTTACATGACATGGGGCTATTCAAAAAAGGGAAGGGCAGAAAAATATGAGACACCATCTCTGCTGCCAAACTGTTTATGGTTTGGTTAGTGAGGCCAGCTGTGATAGAAGGAAACGATTGGAGGATAATTCAGGAAATGTAAATTCGGTGATACATGATAAGAAGGTAATAAATGTTGTAGCTAGTTATGAAAGGACAGACCTTTGGGGATAGAAATATTTTTAAAAATTATGGAAACTGTCCAGATTTCAGCTGGACCTTGAGGGAAACTTACATTGGCAGAGAGGAGAGGTCGGCCAGAAATGGCGAATACTTGTGTCTGCACACTTGCTGTCTCTTTCTTTGTCCGTGGCAGGCATTGTTAGTCAATCACCTCATGGCAGATTTTTCTTTCTTAGAGAACCATTCATGTCTTGTTTTCTTGGAAATACTTAAGTAATTGTTTTATTTCCCTATCAAACTACAGACTCCTCTAGTGCTCAGGTGAAACCTTATCTCTGTACCTACCGAGTTTGCCACATAGAAGAGATTCACTGTGAAAACCATAGAGAGTCACTGCTGGCTCTTGCTCCAACAAAGAACTTCCCGTCCCGCTGTAAGGAATGCAGTTAGTGGATAGTGCCCAGTGTCTTGGGGAACTGCCGTCCTCTTCCAAGCAGCTTCTAGCCAATAACAGAGTATGATGGGAGGACTAGAGTGTGACCATTTCTACTGTATGTGGGACACCTCAAAAGGGTACTCTTTGCTCTGGGGCTCCCCACTGGGCTGGCCGAGTTTTCATCAGGTCTTCATGATGAAGAGTCTGAGACGCTCCCTGCTCTGCTCCTCTCACTGTGTATTTCTCAGCTGTACTCCTAACGGGGTTCCAGTGTCTGCTCCCAGGGGGACTTGGCATTGAGTCAGCAAAAGTGTATGGGATTGAATCGAGTTGGTGTAAGTTTTCACGGGATCATCCATTCTGTGTTGTCCACTTCCAGGCCGGGCCTTCGTTCTTTCATCCTACAAACATTCGGAGCAATAACAAAGATGTGGGCTCTGAGAGAGATGTTGGAAATTCAAAGATGAAGAAGGCTGACTCCTGTCTTCGACAAGACAGACTCATAGACATGTATGTAGAAACTGAGACTGAGACCGGCCACAGGTTGGGCCGCCTGCCACGCGAGAGCCAGACACTCGAGAGGCAAGTGTTGGGCGTGGTTCATTCAAGTGCTGGCAGTCTGAGGAGAGGGCAGACTACTGTCTCAAAGCCATCTCATCTCTGCTTCCAAGCAACTTATAAAGGGAAGGGGTAAAAAGTGTTGGCGACAGAAAGCAAGCTCTGTGCAAGTCAACCTGGCTTGCTGGATGGTCATCAGCAAACAACAGGTCGTCTGGTGATCTTGTCATCAGCAGTCTGTGCTTGGCCTGCTCAGGACTCTGATCTGTTTTTCCTCAAGGTCGTTTTCTAATCTTGTGCCCCGCAGCTGTGTTAGCAAGGAGCAGGTTTTCTACACTTTTAAAACAGAGCAAATGGAAAGCACACTGGAACAAAATGGCTTCCCTTCAGCAAGCCTAGCCTTATAGTCCGAGTGGTCCTTGGGGTGTGATTACAAGACTTAAAAAATGAGCAACTTGTTCAAGGCTGTTCTCTTAAGTGACCAGCTGAGTTTTGAATCCAAAAAGGAGTTTGGGTCCCCAAGTATGAATCCTTTCCACACTGCCTTTCTGCCTGTAACCTTTGCAGTAAACCCTATGTAGTTCAATGCACTGGCATTCACATTGCTTTATCCTAGTTTGGTATTCCCATATGTCAGCGTTAGTGTTCTTTGGAGCACTCATCCCTCAGGTGTGCTGCATGGAAGGAACATATTAAATATATGAAAACAGATTTCTTGGCTGGGGTTTTGAGAATGCAGTGACAGAATCATAGCTCGCTGCAGCTTTGAACTCCTGGGCTCAAGCTATCCTCCTGCCTCAGTCTCCCGGGTAGCTGGGACTACAGGCATGCGCCACCATATCCAGCTAATTTTTCTATGTTTTGTATAGTTGGGGTCTTGTTATATTGCTCAGGCTGGTCTCAAACTCCTGGCCTCAAGCAATCCTCCTGCCTTTGTCTTTCAAGGGGCTAGGATTACAGGCCATGAGCCACAGCCCACCAGCCAGGAGTCTTTTATACGCTAACATACATTGTGCATTTGCAAGAACAGGTCAGGACAGTTAACATTTTTCAAACTTACATGGCTTAGGCATTGCTTTACAGAACACCTTTGAGGAATGCTACTCTACCCAGTTAAATCAAATGATGGCATATTATTTGCTACAACATCATTCAACTTTTCCTCTCTGCTAGTCCTTGCAGTCCTGTAAAGGAGGCACTGTTCTCAACCCCGTTTTTCAGTGAGGAATCGGAGGCACAGCGGGTTGAGTGTTTTAGCCTAAGCTGCACAGACGGGCAGTGGATCCGGGCCTGCCCCACTGCCCTGCGCTCTCCTGCCTCCCAGGGTGTTCGATGTGTTGAGACCACTGAGCCTGCCCCCAATCCCCTAAGGACACAGAGCAGTGCGTGTGAAAAAATTAACTGCCCTGCTCATCCACAGGGACTGTGGGTTTTGTGCAATTCAGTGAGACTACCCATAGAGGCCAAAAAAGAAGTTGGTTTGGAAGATGTTTGGTGGGAGAGATGAGCAGGTCGAGCATTAATTCTCCTTGATGCAAATCTGATAAAGATGGGTTCGCTCTTTAGAGGGCATATCTGGGGCTGATTCCTCCTTTCTTTTGATATTCCTTCACTGCCCCTTTCGGCACTCTCTTTCGCACTTTCTTTTGTTTCCAAAAGCCTCAGCACCCTGCCCCCCACAACCCAAAACACACTGTCAGATAGAAGCCGAGGGAGTAAGAGCAAGGGCTGTACAGTCAGACACCTGGATTTACATCTTCCCTGTATCACTTGCCAATTGTTCGAGTTACTTAATCTTTCTAAGCCTCAGTTTTCACTTGATTAACATGGAGCTGTAAAAAATGTCTACATCATAAGCTTATTGCAACGCTTCAAGAAAATAATATATGTAAAGTACTTAGTACATAGTGCGCACTTAATAAATGGTCTTGGCTGTAAAGTCTTAACTCTCTAGCTGTTTCTGAAGTTAAATGGTAACCTCCTAAACTGAATATCCTTCCCAATGCGTAGGGGCAAAAAAATCTAATTTCAGGCACCTTGTAGCAGGAAAAGAAGTGCATATTTTGCAAGGGGGATGGTGGCTCTTAGATTTTCCCTTCAACGATACCCCCTAAATGCAGGATTATTGTATATCACTCTCACTTGGAAAAAAGACTCCAACTTTAGTTTATTTTGTGATGACTTCAGGTGCCGTGGTATAGGGTGATCTTCATATGCTTAGTGGGTTTGTTGGCCACTGGCCTGTGTTTTCTACCGTCGCCTCGATACCTTGCTGATAATTTGAGTCTTTGAAGAGGCAGACAATGAGGGCTTTAGTTGGCTCTAATGTCTATTCTGTGGCTTTATTTGCCTCTTTCCCAGAGATTGAGCATTTGTGTCTACGGGCATAAGATCGATTACTGCATTGTGCAGGGGAAATGAAAGGGAAACATTCTTTCTTTCCTCGCTAGCTCTGCCTGGCACTGGCTGCGCCCCTCGCTCAGCGAACGGCCCGCCAGAGGGTCGCGCGGCCTGCGCGTGGACACGGCAACTGTAATTGCACACTTATCTCAGAGACAAAAAATAAATGAAGTTGCTATCTAATTTATTCAGATGGCTCTCAAAATGCAGCATGTCATGTACTGATTTGATTTCTAGGAAGTAGAAAGTAACTATGAATGGCTTTGTTAGGAAAATTACTTCAGCAGGAAACGAGGCTGCTTTTTTTCCCAGCCACAGTAACTAATAGCTTAAGATATAAGATAAAAATAACGTATTTTGTAATTAATATTTTAATTTACTAAGAAGGGAGCTAAATGGTGACTAGACTTCTCTTCCCCTTGATAATAATGAACCCAGGCAACTGCAAATGAAGAAGAGCAGCCAGGAGTTTAATACCTTTGATTAAGAACATGTTTCCACAGTGGCTATTATGTCCCTATTTAAAAGAGCAAAACAAAACTCAGGCTTATTTTATTTTGGAACTGCAGGGGGTCTTATGGCATCAAAAGAAGACGAGAAAATGTTTAAGGGTAATTAAAAGCAATTTGCTGCATGAGGCCTTTTCTTCCTCCTTTTTCTTCTTCCCCCTTTCTCCCCACAATACTTGCTAATTACCACTTCAGTGACCGGAGAACTTTCTTTTTTTCCTGAAGTAACTTGCCTACCTGGCTGTTGCTCACACTTATAATTGACTGCATAAATCAATGGATCTCCATTAGTTCATTTAAGAAACAGAACACTTGTAAGACTCCCTGTCTTATCATTCTGGCTAGTTAGACATTAGGAGCGCTACAGGCAAGAAGCTTGAGTACCGACTGTGTACCAGGTGCTTAACACATGCCAACTCGTTTCATCTCTGAAAGAATGCCACGGCGTCCCTCTGTTAGAACTGGAAACAGGAGCAGCTTGCTCAGGGTCCCACTGCTCGGGGTGACATTAGAACTCCAAGCTTTGTTTTCACTTTACTACCGCTTTGGTTCAGCTTTCTCCGTCTCTTTATTCATTTTAAAACTTTCCATTTAGAATTTTCATTCCTTTTATTTGAATGCCCTTGGCATGCATTTAAGCTTGTAACACTCAGGTTGCAAAAAGCGGCCTTGGCGACGACTCTCAGAAAAGGCATTGTGAAAAGTCATTCACAGCAGCTTCCCCGGGGGATGGAGAAAACTCAGTCACCTCGGGGACATTTTTAGCTAAAGTTTTAAAATAACAGAACTCAGGGTAGGAACTGAGCTCCGAAAATGGAAAGTGTTTTAATTCAACATCATGTTTTCAACTCAAAATTGATAATAAATGGCATCACACTCTCAGATAAAGTGACCTCCTGGGAAAAGGAGTGGTTCAGAAACTTTTGACCTCAAGGTTCACACATGTTTTCTTTAAACTCAGGTGAGTTGAACAGTGTGGTCCAAAGTGTCACATGCTGAGTAAGTGTAGGAAAAATGATACTGAATTAAACAAAGGACTAAGTTGTGTGCTGTGGTAGGGAACCCCCAACGGCCGCGTGTTTAGAATTGGGTGGTTTGACTGCTGGTCTAGCGAAGGGGCAGCACAGGAGACATGGGGCACAGAACAATGGTTGTGCGTTGATTCTTCTGTGAGATAGAATATAGGAAAAAGGGGGGCTCACTCTGGTCAAATACGTGAACCTCAGAGAAGTAAGAATTAGTTTGAGTCCCCGTTCCGGGTTTACTTTCCACCAAACTCCCCACAGTCCCCAAACACAGCACATACACACTCCCAATCAGTGTGTGCCCAGGGGTCGGGTTTTTAAGGTTTTCTATTTTTGGTTTTATAGCTTTGATTTTCAACTTCATTTTGCATGCAGAAACAGCCAAATATTTGCATGTGAAGCACATTCTCTCCAAGTTCTAAAGAGAATTTGAAACAGAATATTAGAGACAAAGAAAGGCTTTGGAGAGTAGCACGGAGGGGGATTGGTGGAATCTCTGGAATGTCCAGATTCCAAGGATAAGGAGGCAGAGCATAACTTTGAGCCTGAACATCCTCAAAGAGGGAGAAAGCTGAGTAGACTAGATTCGAGCTCTGTTTTTCTACCATCCTTTATTCTGTGTCCTGGAGATGTTTTTAATCTTTAGAATCCTGTAAAATATTTTATATCCTGGGAAATCTGCTCAGTTCCTGATCAAAGTTGGTGCAACCCTATTTTAAGAAAATATTCAAGAACCTGAGATTAGTTAGAGTTGAAGATAAAGCTGTGGGATGAGAAGCTAGATACTCTTTGAATGGTAAACTGCAAATGAAATACACAACTGTATGTTTGGGTTAATTTTGAAATCTGATGCATCGTAAGTACGACATGGTTTTGGATAAAAGTGTCCTTAGGCAGAGATGGGTCCAGTCGGCAGACTGCATATTTTCTGTGCCTCCAGCCCCATCTCCTATGATCCCCTCCCTCCTCACTTGGATTCAGCCACTCTGGCCGCCTGCCTGCTCCTCCAACATGCCAGGCTCCTCCCCACCCAGCCCTGGCACATGTGGTGTCCTCAGCCTGGGACACTTCCCCTGGATCTCTCCAGCTTCCCTTTGGGGTTAGTTTCCACTCCTCTGTCAGAAGACTAATGAAATGTTTTTTGTTTTGTTCTCATATCACCTTACATAGGCCATATAACCATAATTGAAAATCCCTTGTGTAATTCCTGCTTTAATATCAGTCTTTTTCTATAGACGGTAAGAGTCATAGGACAGAGGCTATAATTATGTTGTTTACCACTGTGGAGTAGTTGTAAGCCATATTCAGCCCTCGATAAGTCATTGTATGAATGAATATATGACCAGTACTGGGACTTCAAAAATAAAATGAATACTTAACTACCTGAGGCAAGTGAAGTAGAAGTCACATCTAAGTACTGAGGATAAACTAGCCCTAGGATTCTAAATGCTAAAAATAGAGGAACATGGATGTTGAACATACATTGAGCAGTGAGGAATGTTGGAGAGACAGAGAACAAGAAACATTAACTATGTGATATTTAGGCAAAGGACAAAGACTAAGGTTTACCTGGGATCATCACATGCAGGTAATACAAGCATACTGGTGGCAGAATCAGTTTAGTGAAAGTCTCTGCTATCAGACATGCTATTCACGGTAACCCAAGTGTGTCAGTAATTTCTTGACCTCTGACCAAGGCTAGAAGCTGTGGATTCAGTGTTCTATTCACACACATCGAATACAGTATTTCTTATCCTTTTGAGTTTCTCTGATACCTGACATTCTACAACTTTCCCTGGGACACTTGCTCTCAGTGATATGCCCTTCCTCTGTAACCCCAAGGTGCCCTCTATCTATCATTACATATATTCACCTATTTGTTTCCTTTATTAGATTGCAAGCTTCTGAATGGCAGTGATTTTCTCATTTGCTTATAAATTTCCATGACTAGCCTCAATGCCTAGCATTACACACCTGAAAAATGTTTAGCAAAGTTTAACTGAACTCATTTTAATTAAATACTTCTTTGATTTCACCAAGTAAATACATTGGTTCTGGAATGGCTAAATGTGTATTGATGTAAGGGGTGCCTAGCACAGTAGGTAATATAGTTAAAACTTAATACATTTTGTTTGACTATTTTCAGTCATGGATACTTTGGTAGATTGGTTACAGAAGCCACCCCTATTGTTTAAATCTCCCCACTTCATGTTCTCTGCAATGTAATTTTGTAGCATCTCCATC
This sequence comes from Lepilemur ruficaudatus, assembly GCA_963574885.1. Classification (NCBI taxonomy): domain Eukaryota; kingdom Metazoa; phylum Chordata; class Mammalia; order Primates; family Lepilemuridae; genus Lepilemur; species Lepilemur ruficaudatus. The sequence continues at coordinate 22,739 of CAUYRT010006451.1, read as the reverse complement.
AAGAGATGGAATCTCTTTACCCAATCCTGAATCTCGGCTGGCCTTAAAATTTACATTAGCCAATAGAATGTGACAGAAATAATGGTGTGCCCATCTAAAGCCTAGACCTTTACAATTCTGCTCAGTTGCTTTGTGAACAAGCCTAAACAGCATTCCAGCTGAGGTCATCCTAGACCAACGAGATCCTAGCTGACCTGGTAGCTGACTGCAGGTGTGTTGATTGAGCACAGGTAAGACCAGAGCTACTCAGTTATGCCCAGCTCAAATTGCTGACCTGCAGAGTGGTGAGCTAAATAAATGATTGCTGTTGTTTTGAGCCATTACAATTTGGAGTTATTATGCAGCATGAGTTAATTGTTACTGATATATTTAATTTGCTAAGTTAAAATAGCTGATAATGTGCATTTTACCAAACAGAAAGGTAGTGAGATCTAACCCAAGCATAGGACATTCATTGGAAAGGAGAGTCCTACATAGCACAATTTGGGTAGTAAAGGAATTGAGACATTAGATAACTTTGAATATTTCCTTGAATGACAAAGGAAAATACCTTCTCTAGGAAATAAACAAAGGCTAATAAATAGGCACACCCCATGTGGCATTTCGTGAAGCGTGTAGACGTCCTCAAAATTGGAGGTAATTCCAGGGGGGAGATCAAACATAAAGGCGAGCTGACTTGATGGCTTAGTATACAACAAAGTAAGTTGGTTATACAGTGGCTGGGAGGAGCCTGCACAAGTTAGTGAGACTTGCAGTCTATCAATGTTTGAGAAGAATAAACATCATAAATAAATAATTATAAGCCATGGGATAAAAATCAGGAGTAATTTTAAGACAAGAGAATTAATGCCTATAAGGATGAAGAACATAAATATTCCTTCTGTTACAGAGCGGGAGGTATGAATTTAGTTTCTATTGTGATGACTTTTTGGTTTTAAGAAAGTCAGCAAACCTCAGGTTCTTCGAGTGGAAATTGGGTTACTATAACTCTATTTGGCAGAGAAAATCATATAAGACAATGGATAGAAAAGCATTTAATTAACTGTAGAGAGCTGGAAAAATGGCTCTTATTATCTAAGGTTGATACTGGAAACAACTAGTTAATATTTGATGATCAACTCACAGACAGTCACATAGAAGATTTTCTTCGTCCATGGCTTCTGTCATTCATGTCAGCCTTCCCTGTTGTCCTTCCCCTCACCTCTCTCCAGAATAACCTTGCTTATTGCAGACAGTGGCAAAGCCTTCTTTTTGCTGAGGTTGGAATGTTCACTCACCCTGCGAATCAGGGTGATGATACAGCTTCACCTGTCTGTGAATGTTCCTGCTTTTGTATTCCTGTGGCATGCTCTAGGCCACTGTCTAGCAAAGATGTGTTAGAGAACAGATGTGCCCAATGCTATTTTGTTACCCTATCTTTTTGAATTAGGAATTTTTAAAAAAATTTGGGGCCAAGAAGGCATGATAATATTTTGAAACTCTTCTATATTTTTAATTCCCAGCAGTCCCTGCCCATGGAATCATGACATCTATTGCTTCAGGGGGAGGGCAGAACCCAGACAACAAAAAAGGAGCCAATGTTCCATTTTTGAATTCCAAACATGCTCTTGAAGCTAATTTCAGAGACCGTAGTAGTGCAAAGCCAAGGCATTCACCCACAATACTTAGGATTGTTGAAAGAGAAATCGGAAGCTTTCCTTTAAATATTAACTATCCCCTTAAAATATTAAGAGGTTAGAGGACTGAAGAAAGAAAGATTTACTATAAGCCACAGAATAGAGAATATGTAGGGTGTGACAAAAAGATAATTTTCCAATATACCGGAAAGAAGAAAACTGATGAGGGAGGAGCCTGGAGAGAAAGGGTGGGTGGACAGCAAGATGACTGCGCCCTGAATTGGGCTAGTTCCTGGGCCTGGGCTGGGTGGAGACCCCAGATGATTTTGGAGATCCCTGAGTAGATGGGGCAGGGTTTGCACACCTTGCCTGGAACTCTGGATGGAGATTGTCTGTCAGGAGGCTGCCACAGCTTCGACAGGAAACGGCCTACTGGCTGGCAGAAGCAGGGGCTGTAGGGCGGGTGTGGCTCAGGCTCAGAATGTCAGCTGTGCATGCTGGAGCTGCCGCGAAAGCTTCCACCCCTGCCGCAGCCACGCAAGGAGATCAGAGCACAGATCAGCACCATATGCTTTAGGGCAGGGGTGGAGCGTGGCCAGTGCCCCGACACAGAGTAAGCTCTGGCTGTCCCCTTCTCTAATGCCTGGACAATTCACAAGCCCCAGAGGGTAGAAGAATGATGTTGAAGAAAACCATGAATTTGACTACCCAAAGCAATTACGGTTTTTTTTAAAAAAAAGAGTCTATGTTCACTTGAAATAGCAAGATCTAGTTTTTGCTTCTGCCATTAATGGAAATGAAGGCACATGAATATGGTGAGTCCAGAAATGTATCTTCCTTTGTAAGGTTTTGACCCACAATATCATTATTCAAAGGTGTGTTTGGGACTTTTACCAGTTTGGCCCCTGATGTGTGTTAAGCTCTTCTGCCCATGTGCACCATCTAAAGTCACTGCCTGCACTGTGTCAGGTAAGCACATGCCTACCTCCCCAGCTTCATTGTACACTTTAGGGTGGTAAGGACCATATCTCATTCCTTTTTATATCCCCAGTGGCTAGCACAGGGTCTGGCACCTAGTTATCTTTCAAGAAATGTCTGTTGAATGAATCTATGATGGCAAACCAATTGGGTAGATTCTGAACATTTTTATAAATAATTATCTGTAGGATTCTAGAAAATCCGATGATTCTTGAAGTCAGTTATCAGAATCAACTGATCATTTTGTCTGTGCTATGGAGACATATCCCAATTATTGATAAACCGTGGAATGCCTGCAATGTGCATCACTGTAAATACCTTTCATATATACATCGGTTAATACTTCCAAGAATCCTGTAATGCTGGTCACGTTGCCTTCATTTTAGAGATGAATAGACTGAAACCTGAAGAGGATAAGAAACTGATCCAAGATTCTAGAGTCACTCAGCGGATAAACCAGGATTTGAGTCTGGCTCTAGCCTGTGTTACCAGCCGGTAAGTACTGCATCTGCTTCTAAATGTATATAAGAGTGTCCTCATGTGAAAGTGGTCAGAATATTTGTGTCAGGGAACAGTGGAAGGACAGCATTCCTCTGTAGAGAGCATGTTATTTCATAAATGTGTATACTCAAAGCATTGTTTTAGGAAGTCCATAAAGTGTCTCACTAAGTGACAAGACTCCTCCCCAGCAATGTGGAGAGGATGACACTTGTAATGTTTCTTTGCAACAAAAAATACTACTAGGAACTTGTCAGTGTCGGCTTGTTGGTTCTTTCAGGTGTGGGATGTCCTGGTGAGGCCAGACAGGGGCTGGAGACCACTTTGTGGTTCCTTTGGGGCTTCTTCCTATCGGGGGCCTGGAAAGTAGCTCTGGGCTCTGATGCCAGCCACAATTCTAGAAAGATCCCCAGCTTTCTGTTCATTGAGTAGGGCCTTTTGGAAGCAGAAAGAAAGAACAAGGAACCCATGACGGTGGAACTGCGGTGCTGGGCTGCCTGTCCCTGGCCCAGTCCCCTTCAGGTATGTACGCATCAGTGGAGGCTGGTGCCCACATGGGAAGAAGCACTTGGACCATGTGACTTCTTCACTCTTTATCAGAGAACAAAGTGCAGAATGGAGTGACAGTTTCTCTTGGGATAAATCCAGGTCCAGGTGTCATTTTGAGGGACTGCTCTTGCATTGTGTGTTTTGAGTCTGACTGGGAAAGCCAATGGTTGGCAGAGGCCTGCGAACCCCTCTAATATGAAACTACAGCAGGGGCCACAGGGACTATAGGGACCTTTGACAAATTTTTTATATGACTCTGGAAAATAAAACTAGCTCTTTGGACTTACCCCAATGCAAAGTAGAAAAATGATCTCTAATATTTGACGGTTACTTCAGCATGGCTTTAGCTGTGCTCTGCCGATAGGCACCAGTATGTCTCGGGTTGGTCTCTGCCTGTGCCGTGTTTGGCTGTTTCATATCTTCAGTGTCACCCCTGGCCTTAGGAGAAAGAATGATGCCAAAATAGAACTAGTTCTATGAGAATGTATTGAAACACAGTCTTTGTTTCAGTTAAATTTTTTTTTTCATAATTTTTCTAGCTTTACTGTAGGAAGGTAATAAACATCAAAGCGGGCATAGTCAATGATCCTTTTCCAGAGATATGACCAGACAAGCCTTCTTTCATTGGGCTCTTGGGGAAAGTACCTTCCCAGGAGGGAAGAGGAGCATTGAACATGTGTCAGTCATTCTGTAGGAATGGAAATGTTGGTTTCTCTGGTTATAATAATTTAAAGATCAAATGTTGAACAGGTAACTGCAGGAAGGCTGAGATTTGCTTCCTAAATCATAGAATCTTGTTTACGTTTTTCATCCTGTATCCTTCTCCTTTGGAAATCCATAGAACTTGTCCAGCATGCCATTGTGTGGAATTGTATCAGTGAGTCTGTGGGCCTCCCGATAAATCACGTCAAGTAGAGACCGCCTTCATAAGCCAATCCCCCATCTGACCCCAATGCCCAGGAAAAAGAATGTACTTTGTTATATGTGATTGGAAGCTTCCAAATTGGTCTTGGCTATTTTCTATTACTTAGGTCCTTCTAACTTTCCCTTAGCTATGTGGGAAAATTGCCTTTGCTAGGCTCACCAGCATCTAGTGCCCTGAAACTTTTTCAGAGGCAATACTTTCTAATCATTTTCAACTGTGTGAAGGTTTGGGACCTGACTTCTGATCACCTGTAATACTCAGTGCCATGACTGCCTTTTGTTTTCCTGCCTACTTATCACATCCTAGTTGTAGGAACATAATATTTGTGGCTCACAGAATCCCAAACATAACCAAGAGATGGATATACTGGCAATGATGAATCTACTTCTCTATGTAGTTTTCAGTTTAGTACTCTTTGATTGATTGTGCTAAGGGTTAAGCAGCTAATTGAATAGCTGCTAAGGCTTGGATTCTTCATTGTAATTCTTTTCCTGGGTGTTTGGATCTGCGTTCTCTTGATCTGCTGATGGTCAGATGGGCTATTATCATAGGCAAAAGAAAGTGAAGCAAAGCAAAGCCAAACAAAAAACTGCATAAGCTAAGAACATATAGTCTCACATGTCGTGACTGAAGAGGGCTTGTGTGCCTCTGTTGTTCTCGCTCTCTTTTGCATCTCAGATGCAGAATGTTTAATCATACTCTTTAGTTCCCAGCAGGAAAATTAGCATCTGTCCAGTGCAAAGACCTTCTGTTATTCGTTTGTTTGAACTCAATTCTGTTTTATCTTTACCCCACCCATTCCCCTCTGGGACCTTAATTTGGGAATCTTACCTATGTCCAGGGATTCTGGGCCATCAAAACGAGACTATTCATATAAGATAGTCTGAATGGGTCTCAGCAAATTCTTGGGTCATTCAGATATTTTACTAAAAGGTGTTAGTTCTATTACCACAGGCAAGTAGCACATTTTGCTTATCTACTCCTAGTGATGGACATAGTTGCTTGCAACGCCCTCTTCCCCAGTCACGACTCATGCTGCAATCGACTATCCTAGGGAAATATGGTTACCCATTCACTGACTTTCTTTCTTCAATATGTCTTTCTTGTTTTCATGGAAAACTTATTTTTACAGAGAAATTTACAAGATAAATTTTAGTTTTTGCTTCAATTCTTTTTTACGCCTTAAAAAAATCCTTTAGTATTTTACATAATTCTCCATAGTAGAAAGTCTACTTATAGATTAGTCATGCTCTTTGCTCATAATCGATCTGTTTTCTCTCCTTGTTTAAATTTATAATTATCGTAGTCTTCTATTGTGCTCTCTGGGTGACCTACATGTTTCAGATCATAACTCAGTTTGCATTTTTGTCATGGTAACAGTACCATTTTTATAAGAATTCAAAATGTAAATTCACAAAATCCAATACTACAACAAGCAGTCAGTAAAAATCTGTAGAAGGTTGTAGGTACCATTAAAAAAATTCTATGAGTAACAGAGATAGAATTGGCTATAAGACATGTTTTTCACATATTTTCCTTTGTCCTAAGGAACCCATCTGTTAGCTATGCCATGTGGCTAACCCTGTGGTTCCATGTTTTCCTAGTCTCTAGACTACTAAGTTAACACTAAACTGAAAATAACCAATGTAGCTCCAGTCATTAAAATCAAAATTCTTCACAATGCTATTTTGGAGAGGAATCCATGAAACTGTGAGACTGTGCTACAACCAAAGCTGTCTTCTGAGCTAAGCTGCCAGAGGTAAGTTTCAGTGTGCGGGGTGTCATATGACCTTCAACAGCTCTGACTGTGGCAGATTGTATTAGGACTATGTGACCAGCCAAAGCAACCACATATAGACTGAGCAGTGATCTATGAAGGGGCCTCACAGGAGAACGTGGCTCCAAAGAGTTGTGGCAACTGGAAAATGATGAACTGAACCAATTAGATCATCTATTTGGGGGCTTGTGAAATATACAGGGAGACAGTAGTAGAATAGGAAGAAACAGCTGATAGAGAAATAAAGTAGCTGAAGCAGGGAATAACAGGTTAATTTAATTTCTGTGATATCCTGAAAGAGACTCCAGTTTTCTTTAGACCTATTTTTATATTGAGACAGTTATGTATGCATGATTACGTTTCTAGAATATAAATTAAAAAAAACACAACACAATTCAAATAAAAGCATACAGGAAGCTTCAAACCAAAGTTGAAAGTGATAATGAGAACAAAGTGGAATCCAATTTTAGTAAATTATATTGTAAGTGTAAGTAAGTAAAGAAGTTATTCCACCAATGAAAATATATTAGAGCTTTGAGTGGCTATAAAGGGAATGACATATTAAACTCATTGCATCCATGTGTTAAAAATGGAACTAATGATTCACAGCTGTTTTTTTTTTTTTTCAATATGATATTTACTGAACTCTGCACTTGGGACACTATAATATGCTAATAGAAGGTAAGGATATTTCCCAAGGTAAAAAGCTCAAAAGTGGTGGAAATACGTGGCACAGGCAGTAGTACTCACCAAATATCCATGTACTCTACTATACTTTACAACTTTCCTTGTGGTTAGATTATATGATGAGTTCTGGTCAATGGCCTGTGGATGGATGTGACATGTGTCACCTCCAGACTACAATACTTATGATCACTTGTGAGTTTTTTCTATTCTCTCTTTGCCTGTCTTGGAGACTCCAGAAGCCATGTGTTGAGATGGTGGAGCCACAAAATAGAACCTGGAAAGATCCATAATTTACTGCTTGGAAGTGAGCTTCCCTGGAAAGTATGTAGACTTGGAGAGGGTTTGGTGAGTGGGCAATAAACTTTTATGTATAGAATGACTAAGATTCTTGTGGTTGATGTTACTGCCAGAGTCAAATTGGGTGGGATTTGAAATCTGACCAATTTATTATACTAGAAATATTACACTTTTCTCACCATATCATATTGCTTTAAACAAAATGGATGATTCTGAGACAGATGAGTCTTAGCTTTGTCATCTCAAAAAATGGGAAAAATGAAATCCAGTCTGTAGGAGTACTATGAATGCCTAAATGAGATAATTTTTAAAATATAAGTTTTATTTTTATTGATAAGTATTTTTATATTTATTTTACTGATAAGGTCAATAGATCAGCAGATGACTGCCATTGAAAAGATAGTTTGTTTTTCACAGTTCCCAAGAGAAGATGGCATGCCAAATCATGTAGGGCCACACGGAATGTAGGGTAGGTGGCAGAGGCAGTGAGGAGAAAACATGGGCAGAAGTCTCCATTGTTGATTCTGTGAGAAGGAATGGGCAAGGCAGGGTAAACAGGCTTATGACTGGCTAGTACGAATAAGGTTAGTGGGCTCTGATTTGCAGCAACTTCTCTAGTTGTCTGGTACCTTGTCCTGGAGTGATGAGGGCAGTGGGATAGTGGCTGGTTTGCCCAATAAAGGAACTGGCTGGGGTATGGGCCGTGGATTGGCTGATTTGCATATAAAAGGCACACAGGTAGGCACGTTGTCTCTAGGAATTGGTTAGCCCTGGGAGGGACAGTCTCTTCAGGGTGAGCAAGGCCCCAGATGCCAAACCATCAGGAAAAAAAAGACATGCTTAATACAAGAATATATAGGAAAAGTACTTAAGTGAGGGTCTGGCCCAGAGTAGACATGGAGATTAATTTAAAAACAAGTTGAAAGGAAGCAAGTTGGAAGCCTAGGAGACCAGTTAATAGGCATTTAAGGGTGCACTCTCAATATATTCTCTACAATGCAAAGAAATTCCTCTAAAATGCATTTTGGATTATGTCATTTCTTTCTCTCTCTTTTTCTTTCTTTCTTTCTTTTTTTTTTTAAGATATGAGGTCTCTTGCTCTGTTTCCAAGGTTGGAATGCAATGGCATGATCATAGCTTACTGCAGCCTCCAACTCCTGGGCTTAGGTGACCCTCCTGCCTCAGCCTCCTGAGTAGCTGGGACTACAAGCACATGTCATCATGCTTTGTCAATTTTTAAATTTTTTGTAGAGGTCGATTTCACTTTGTTGCCCAGGCTATCTGGAACTCCTGCCTAAAGGGATCCTCCCAGTTTGGCCTCTCAGTGTGCTGGGATCACACGTGTGAGCCACTGTGCCCTGCCTACTTCTCTTTTTTAAAACTAAATTAATGGATGCTCTTCTCCCCATTTCGGTCATTCTAGCCTCACATTGATCAGAAAAAATCCTACTCATCTTGTACATCTCAGCAAATAACATTTCCTCTGAAATAAGTCCCTCAGTTCCACCTACCCATCCTCTTCCTGCACCCCCAGCCCCCGTCAGGTCTGCATGAAGGGCCTCTGTGCACCCTCACCTCACTGTTTACATCACTCATACCGTTTACACCACTTCCATGCTTATTTGTCTGCACACCTGTTTTAGCCAGGAAGCAAGAAAACGATAGAGAGATTTTGAGAACTTCCTTCTCCTATATAGACTCATTTCTATAATACCAACTCTTTCTGTACCTATAGTTCTCCTTCGTACCACTGACAAGTGTTTTGGTAATGACTTATTCAGTGTTTGCTTTTGTCTTCTGCTGTTGGCTTCAAAAAGTTCTGTCTTGTTTATTGCTGGAATTCTAGCACCGTGACATAAGGTACATGCTTAGTGCAAGTTTGTGGAATGACTGACAGGCAGGACTTGACTCTATCTTGTTCTTCATAATGCTGGTGCTTTTAAAGCAGTGGCCTGAGCCATTACACATGCTCAGTGAAGATTATTCGAATAAAAGCGAGTGCAGCTCCTCATAAAAATCTAACACGCATAATATTATAAGTATTTTTAAAGGTAAGCAAATAGATACTGAGGAGACGAAGAGTGCCCAAGGTGCCCTGCAAGACAGAGGCAGAAACCGAATTCTTCTGACTCCAGTGCTTGTTTCCATTTGCAAAATGCCCAGTCTTAATGAGCAGGCTGATTTGACAGGCGTCGTGAAGTTTAGTGATTGTCACGTTTTAATGTGACATGCATGTGAGACACTTGGGAATTTTGACACAAGCAGATTATGAGTCAATAGTCTGGGGCGGGGCCTGCCATTCTGCATTTCTAACAAGTTCTCAGGTGATACCTGTGCTACACTTTCAGTAGTAAAGATGGTAACAGCCTACAGATTACCTTTCCTATCATATATACCTGTAGCTTCAACAGAGAAATAAAATAGAAATAAAGAAGAACATTAATCAGTAAAAAGACTTCTTATTAAGGGAGGGAGTATTCAAGCAAGATTAGTTATCTAAACTGATCAAATCCAATAGATAATTGTTCAACTCTCTATTTCATTTTGCTTCTGGGAAGAAAGGGTCTATAAGTCTGAAACCAGGCCTTTGCTTTTGTTTTATCATCAGTAAGAAGTTGAAAACAACACAATTTCAGGCAAAATGAACTACATATTTTGTAACAGACACCTTTTTTGATGGTACAGTTGTGTTATCTCAGGATGAATTTCCCGAGAAACGCTCTGAGACCTGGATTTGTCTGTGGGAGGTTTACCAGGGAATGAGGGAAGCAAGATGGATACAGGGAGAAGTTGACCTGCAATGCAACTGCAGCAGAGCTTCTGCTGACCTTCCGGGGAGGTCTGGAACTGAGACAGCCCTCACAATTGTCCTAAATCAAAGCAAGCAGACAAGGTCTTTACACCCTTACACTCAGCAATTATTGGGTGCAGACTGCCACCTCTGGGAGGGGTGTAGCTTGGATGGGCCACTTTGACCAAGGGTCTGCAGCCCTTACTCCCAGAAGCTGGGGAATGGGAGCCCCAGCAAGGTATCTGGATGGGCTTCCCAGCATCTCTTACACACAGTGTTCCTAGAACGCAGCCGATTCTAAATGTATCTTCAGCACTATCTCTGAGTTTTGTAAACTTTGGCTCTGTAGATTTCCCGGAGAAACAGGGTAGGCTTTTTGATGCAAAGAGCTGAAAGGCATTAGAAAACAAGGTGGGCAGGGAGAATGAGGTAGAAAGACAGCAGTATTCTACCGCCTAGAACTATGGCTAGCCCTACGCAGAGCCCTCTGAAATAATTACAAATGCAAAAATTTCATTCAATTCACAGCATGTCCATTGAATCCATTCACATATCCACTCCTTTTCTGGCTTTATTCTTCTCAGTTTTTCCATTATAAAATGCAGGGTTTCAAATAGATGATCTATAAAATCCCAGACAGTTTTAATAAAATTCTGATTATATAACTCTTTTTCCTTCTAAATCCCTGCCCTTATCAACTGGCTCAGAGAACAGAAACTTGACCTAATCCAAATATGGTTTTTTGCCCACAAACATCTATTCCAAGAATCAAGAAATACCTAAAAGGGAAAAGGAAGAATTGGAATTAATGTGGATCTTTTTACATTTAAAATTAAAAAATTAAATGAAAGATTTTAATTTTATAGGTATTACAGAAAATTTAGAATATAGAGAAAAGAACAAAAATGGCTATATTAACAAATATGTTAATATTTAATTGTACTTCTATTTTCTGCTTTTTATATATAATTGTAGTCATACATTTATGCAAGCGTGCAGCCTATTCTTTTCATTTAACATTGATTATCCAAAACATTCCCACATGTATTAAATATTTTTTGTAATATTTAAATAACTTTAGACCGTGTCACACAGAAAATAAGTTAGGATTTACTTAATGCTTCTAATCTGGGAATTTTTTTTTATTTCTATTTAAAAATTTCTTTTTGCTGAAGAGATACAGCTTTGTCCCCAACTTTTTCCTGAAATTTGGCTATGTCTCAGGATAGAATCTCAGAAGTGGGAAATGAAGCAGGTTTCAAGGTCAAGGGAAAGCAATTGAGATGATCAGAGTAACAGAAGAAATGAAGCCTAGAAAGATACCTTTTTATCAGCAGGGCTGCCCTGTTCTCTACATTTGTTTGAGGATGACATTTATTAATGACAAGACCACAACCCGACTCTTTTAGAAGGTCCAAGACTGCCAGTAAACATTATACAAAAATTAATAGAGGAAAGAAGAAGGAAGGAAGAAAGGGAGGAAGAAAGTGCAAAGGAATGAACTAACCTGAATTATCTTTACACATTTATGTGTCTTGTAAATTAATCTTCTATTTTCTCCTTTAAATGACACTTGCCTCATTTGGGGAGAACATAATCCAACAGTATTACTTTATATTCTACTTTTGCAAAAGTCTTTGTGTAATGAACAAGAAGGCAGGTTATGGAAGTCATTCTACACCCCAGGCAGAATATTATTATTCTAATATGTGGTTTGGAACTGGGGTGTGACATTCTCCTTCACTGGAGACAGAGGAGAATGGAATGTTATTTCTCATTTGGGAACACATTTATAGGAGAAGAATGACCAACTTTTCAAAACAAAACTTCTTCCACTACTAAAAATTAAAAAAAAAAAAAACCTAAAAGGCCAAACTCTTAGATTTCATTTTATATTTTTTAAATCAAAACTCCTTCATGTTCTACTAAGCTTTCTTCTTTTCAGAATACCTATGTTCCTATTTCTCAGTTCCCAGTTTCTTTTCCTCTTTGTTTCTATTTGGCAAGGGTGACTAGTTAACCTTTGAAAAAGAGCCCAGGAAAGTTTCCAAGGTGCCTAGCTATAGATAATTTCATGGATTCCCTCTGCCTAACTGGTATAAATAACAGGTTAAATCCAGAGCCACTGGGCAATGCCTAATTGCTTTTTGGCGTAGTCCAACCAAAGTGTAAGCGCTACTAGCTGGATTTGGATGTGATGTTCGTGGATGAACTATTTTTTCTTCATAAATGTTCTCAGTGCAGGTCAGTGCAAGTCAGCTTAGAGAAGTAAAATCAGTATCAGAAAAAAAAATATATATGTAGTGGTCAATTATTGCTGCTAGTAATCAACCAACCATTGACTCTGTCGCACCATTGCTCTTAGAGGGACAGTAGGCTTAGGTGGGCTAAGAAAAGAAGGGAGCATGATTGTGAATTTTTTTTTCAGCAGTTGCAGGTAACTTTCTTTGTGTTGAGCACTTAATCTCTCAGTTTCAGTTTATAACTCTGTAAAAATGAGTAAAGTACAGCAATACTTAACTGACCTCTGAAGTGATTTGGTGGAGTACTAATGAAAATTATGGAAAACAAATATCAAGTGCTAGACAAACATTTAAGGATAACTTTACCCTATTTAATGGTTTCGAGTCCTGGACTTTACTTTCTGAATGACCTTTTTCCTTCTCTGTACACAAAGTACAGTGCCTCAGCAAGACTAGCCGAACATCTGTGTTAGAAATACCTACTCCTCTTCTTTGATGCTCTCAGTCTGCAGCCTGTAACATGCCTGTGAATGATCTAATTCACTATTACGAAACTCTCAGGAGCTTACGTTTTCAATAGAGCAAGTAGTACAGACACAACTACCCTCAGACTTTGCTACCCATATGAATAAATCTAGAAAAATACTTAATACTGGTAATAGCACATCTTAAATCATTTTGATTCTAGAAAATGCTTGTTTCTGAAGCTGTCATTGATTCATTTATCCAACAATCATGTATATTAAGCTTGCTCTTTGTATTGTCTACTTTTCAGTTTTGGGAATTAAGGACCTAACAGTAAAGAAGTGAGTTCTTTGTTGGGAGACATACACATAAGCAAGTAAACAAATTATACAACGTCAAAAGACCCGTAAGTACTAAAAAGATAGTAAAATAGGATAGTAAAGTAGGAGATCCTCTGAAAGGGAGGGATACTTAGATTGAGTGGAGAAGGAAGGCTTTTTGAATAGTGGAAGCTGCTCTAAGACCCGAATGATAAGAAAACATAAGCCATCAGATGAGAAAGTTTCATCTGCTGCCAGCACCACATGTATCCACCTCATGAACTCTTCCCCGTCCTTATTGCTATGGATGGACTCTCCCTGCCTGTCTCCCTCCCTTGTCAACTGGATTCCATCCTCTCTTTCCTGCTCAGGGGGATTGCACGGCAATTATTTCCTCGCTCTACTGCGAAACCAAATTTTCACATGCTAATAGTGCATTCCCATTGACACCTAAGCACATTGTAATATTTTTCTATCTTGAAAAATACTCTAACTCTACATCGCTAGTCCCTCTCCCATTTTCACCCCCCGCCCTTTGGAAGTTTCCCTGTTTGTGTTACATCTTGTTTGGGAGCCACTCCAATCAACGCTTTCATCCTCACTGCTCGTTATCAACTCGTATCAAGGTTCCTGATAACCACAATGCTGACAAAGGTGGTTATCTAAACCTGAACCATCAGCAGTAGTTAACAGAGTTGATCACCCTCCTTGAAACATCTGTTTCAACCTAAAATACAGGATACCATGCCGCGGGGAATCTCTCCCACCTCACTGCCTGCTCCTTCTCATGTCCTCAGACAGCTTCCTCTCATCTTCTCCAGAAGTCGGAGTTCTCTGTGACTCGGCCGGCACACTTTCACTTGTGTCCAACTCTATTCCACGGCTTAGGTGATTTCATGGATTTAAATTCCCTCTCTATATTGCTGACCTCCTAATCTTTCTTTCCAGCCCAGAGGCCCAAACTCTTTTATCTAAATGCTTGCCTGATATGTCCAAATGCAAGTCTAATACAGTATCTCAACACGTCCAAAAATATCCCTGCAGCTTTAGAAAACAATTTGTCTTTTTGACCAAAAGGGGAAACATAAGAGAAAAAACAATTTTGTGGGAGAAATTGAAACATTCAGTTTTGGATCACTGTCTCCAGGGTCATTAGGCATGTTGGACAAAATTTCAAAATTATTAAGGCCAGAATTAAAGAGTTAGGGAAACACTTCTGATTTTCAGAGCCTTACAGCTGTTAGAGATGTGGGTTTTGTTCTTCTCCGGGCCATTAGCAGTGTGATCTTGGGAATCTAGAAAAGAACAAAAGCATTCTGGGGTGTGTCTGTGAGTATGTGTGTATGTGTGTCTCTATTCCATTTTGAAATAGTTTCTATCATTTGAGGGAGGCAATATATGATGAATAGGTCTACCTAGCCTATTTAGCTATTTATGGGATAGCAAGCAAGCATTTATATCATTTAAGAAATATTAAATTACCTAAGTGTTTCTTGAGCTCTAAATAATCATCAACATTGTGATAGGTATTGAAAATATCAAACACTATGATGTCATATCTGATATTAAAAAGCTTACAGTCTCTGAGAAGACTTATAAAGCAAATAGTGTTATACACAGAATTTATAGTAGTAGGTGTTTACCAAGTGTGATTAAAGGTAAATAAGTTTGAGCCCTAAATAATAATAATAATATTACAGGAGGCTACAGTCTTACATTACTTGAAGGGTGTAAAATTTGCTACTGTAATTCAGTTTATCTAAAACATCTCCTAAAATAATTCAACAGAGACAAAAACTGATATGACAAATTTAGATATTCTCTTAATTCATTATAAAATGAAATTGCTTTTTATCAGTTAGGTTGATACCGAATATGATATTCAATTTGAAAATGTCAGGGGAAAATTCTGAAAATCAAACTTGTAAGGTATATACACCATGTAATTCTAATTAGAGAACTGTTTTGAATTCTATTTCTATTGAATGCAAACCAAAACAAAGAACATTAACAGTTTTCTGCATGAACAGATTTAAGGTAAATAAAGAAATGAGAACTTTATACATAGGTGAGCTTACTCCTTTTAATTATAATTTTTAAAGGAAAGAGCCAATTAGAGTGCATTGAGCTTAGAAAAACTGAAACACTTGGATATCACACTCGTGTTTTCTTTGACGTTTCAAGTCCCCCAAGTTTATGAGCCTAGAACAAACACAATTAAAGTCATTGGAGAGAAAACACTTAAGGAGTTATTTTGAGATGAACACAACTTTTAATAAGTCAAAGTTTGATATATTCAGGAAACTTAGCTTATAGGGTGGTTTTAAGAGGATGAATATGCAGAATGAGGAAATGTGAGGCTAGAAAAGTCTGTGGCCGTTGACCAGCGTGTGCATTACTCCCGTCATCCTTGACACAGGGTTCATGGTTTATATTTACAAAGACCTGGCCACTTGGCTAAATGGAGAATCTCCTGCTAAACCATGTACACTGTCTCATTGCTTTTCTGGTGGATTCCTTCAAGTGTTTGTTTTCTGGGGGCAACATGCCCTCATTTCCCCTCTTTCTGCTACTTGTGGGTTTGCAAACAATACTGAACTCTCCTAGAAATGGTTTCTATACCTCTGAGCCAACAACGAGGACTCTCAACTTTTTCCACCTCCTTGTGTGATAAATGTCTCCCTGGGTTCTCCTTAGAGACTTCCCATTTCTGGTGCTCTCCTGACAGCCCTCTTGACATCTGCTTCAAGCCACTGCTTCCTATCTCAGGAGGGAATGGTGGGGCATTTTGATTTGTAAAAGGCCACTTTTCACTGAAGCCAGAGGGGTTTTTTTTTTTTTTTTTTTTTTTTTGTGGCTTTTGTATAAAATCTTACCTGTCTATGGAAATGTGATCTGCATGATGGATGTGAACAAATGAGTTCAGGGATCTGTTCTTTCTTCTCTTTGGTTCATCAGTTTTTCCACAGCTGACTGGGAAATTTGCAGATTTCTACAGAGCTGACACTTGCAGTGGAAAGGAAGAAGTGGGTCCCAGGTTGTCGCTGGCTGGAAGCCTGTAGTGGGCCAAATGTTCCAGTAGATGTTGGAAATGTGTAATATAAGCGAACAACATTGTCCTCTAAGGGTTAGGCTTTTGTTGAATTGCCATTTGTCTCCCACTGTCCCTATCTCATCTCTGTCTAAACCTCTGCTTCTGAAATAGTGTCCTTCCTCTCTTTTGTCCCAGAGAGCCGCAGTCAAACATAGTGAAAAATCACTGGAAGCTAAAAATGCCGTTAACTGAGAGGGCTCATCAGCAGGGATCCGGGATTTCAGACCTTTGCCAGGAAGTGGCTTCAGACACTTGGAGCCTGAAGATGGAAAATCCTAACCCTTGCTGTAGCTTCAGGTTCCAGCAAGTAGGAACAGAGTTCCCATAAACGGAGCTGAGGTCACTGGCAGAGTGCAAAGGGTTAAACTGACATGACGGGAATTGGACAGTGTGCACGGCCGGTCCCATCTCAGAAATGAGGTCATTAGCAAGCCCCACTCCAAGTCTCTTCTTCATCCTTGTGACTTTCCATGCTTAATTGTATATTATCTTTCCTTCTCTCACTTTCCACTTGTGTGTGTGTGTGTGTGTGTGTGTGTGTGTGTGTGAGTGTCAGTGAAGCGAATCAAAGAAAACACTGGGCTCCCACTGTAAAAAAATGAAACAGCAGTTCTCAGTGCCGATGAGGGCTCGCTCACGCCAGGCACTGGAGCTGGTGGCATTATGGAGCTAGTTAACTTCAAATCTTCTTCATTTTACATTTTTTTGTGATACATTTTACAGAAACCAACCTCGGGGAGAGAAGGGCCTGTTGCCTCTTTATTACACTGTGGAAGAGCCACATTAGCGTTCCAGTCTATATATTATGAAATTAAGTGGATACCCTTGGTGTTAATTCCTTGTTGTAATTGTAATGAAAAGAAACAATTTCTAACCCTCCATTTAAGATCTATAACTATTAAAATCCACTAGTCTTAGTGACTCCTGGGGCCAGTCGAGTGCTTCAGTGTGTATGAAAAGGGCACTCCTACAGTGTCCAATATCAGTAATCTAAAAAATAACCACCTCCAAGGGGGAAAACTAACAAATGAGTTTTCCATTTAGCCCCTCCCTGCTGTTTACCCATGGTGTGTTATATTCATCAACTGTGTGCAATCATATGTATATTAAAACTACGGGCCTGGGTTCTAGGGTTTTGGTTGGATCAGAGGAGGGGAAGAGTACAGCGTGATGCTCTTCAGCATGAAGGCTAGAGTGAATCATCATAAAGAATGAAGTTGAAAGAATTGGGGAAAAGGACCATGTTGCAGGAAACCAGCAAGTTGCCTGCTCCTCTGTCACCTCCAGAGCCTCTTCTGTTTATCTTAGAGTGGTTTTCACACGTCCTTTCAATTGCAAATGATACATATTTTGCTTTCTAATATCTAGCCTGCAATAATTCGGTTTATTGTTAGCAGCAAAAAAATGTACATTGTGCATGTGACATCTGATTTAATTTCTTCATTACAGCTATTATGGCCATTAAAATACCAAATTTACGAGCGTATTATCATCTGACACGGCGTAAATCACTGGTTAGTACATGCACAGGGGGTGACGACAATAATTCAAAATAAAAGAAAGGGACGTTTCAGTTGATAACAGAGTTGGTGTGTGAGGAAGACTTTGTGAGGCCTCTAAGATTTCCGGTGGGAGTTCTTTTTAATAGATGTATCTGTTCAGTTGTGGCTGACACGATCATAGCTCTTTTATTTCTCTCCTTTCGCTCATCATAATATGAACTGCTTCAGAAGAAAGAAAATGCAGTTGCATGCTTGACAGAAAAGGAGCAAACTAAGAAATAATTGTTGTATTAAAAAAATTTCCATTCTATTGCCTCAGGAAATGTGATAAAAGGTTCTATTTAGGGATTTTTTTTTTTTAATGCATCACATCGTATGTCATAACTTATTGGGAAAAAGTTTTATTTTGGGCAAATAGTTCCTGTTAATTCATGCAGCATAGCTCTGTGACTTTATGTGTGTGTGTATCTCAGAATGCTTGTGAAAAGCCATTATTCCTCTGCTGTTCTTGTGCCATTTGATAATCTCTGCAATCCCAAATTTGACTTTGATGTAGTAATTTCAGAATGCCAGTGGATGGCTGGTAATGGCCCGTCATGCTTAGGTCACTGGCTTGTATCCAAACCAGGCAGATGGTTGGAGTGAAATTAACAGGCCTATCTCAAGTCAGTTCCCAGCTTCCTTGGTCCACTCAATGAAAACATTTCCCTAGTTACATAGCTGAGCTTCCCACTCCTCTCTAACTGGCCGCTTTGGAGAGCAGAAGATTCTGAGGTACTCACACAGGACTGTGGCAGTAGAGGGGAGAACTGTTTTGCGTTGAAGTCTACTTGGGACTATCTAACTCCTGATATGATTTATTTTTAACTTTTCATTTTGAAATGATTTTAGACTTATAGAAGATCTGCAAAACCTGTATAGGCAGTTTGCATATGCCCTTCACCCAGCTTCCCCTAATATTAACAAATTACGTAACTATAGTACAATGATCAAAACCAGAAAATTAAACTTGCTACAATACTATTAAATGATTTATAGTTTATCCAAATTTCTTCAAATTCAAGATTATTCTAATTTTGCCAGTTTTTCGCTTAATGCCTTTTTCTTCTGTTCCAGGATCCAATCCAGGAACCAACGCTGCCTTTAGTGTTATTTCTTCTAAGTCTCCTCTAATCTGTGACATATTCTCAGTTGTTCCTAGTCTCAGTCTCTCAACTTTGGTTTGTCTAATATTTTCTCATCATTGGATTAAAATTATGCATTTTTAGCAAGAATATTAACATTCACATTATATGTGAAGCTGTGTCCTCTGCATATCACATGCAGAGTACAGTGGACATGCTGGAGGTGAGTCTTATTATTAGTGATGTTGACGTGATCACTTGGTTAAGGTAGTGTCTGCTGGGTTTCTCCATTATGAAGTTACTATTTTTTCTGATCTAATAGTTTTAACATTCAAAATTATAACACCTTTGCAAGGAGATATGTATTTGTGTGTGTGTTTCAAGGAGGAAAAAGAAATAGACATTTTTCTCTCTAAGTTTTGCTGTTAAGTAAATCTGAACTTATTATATTTTTTCTACAATCTTCATTTTTGCCATTAGTTAGTATTGAAAGTGTTTGTCTTAGCTTGGGCTATAATAAAGTATAGGTTGGGTGGCTTATAAACAACAGAAATTTATTTTTCAAGTTCTGGAGGCTGGAAGTCTGAAATCAGCGTACCAGTATGGTTGGATCTGGTGAGGCCCATTTCCTGAGTGCAGACTGCCCACTTCCTCATACCATCATGTTGAGGGTTAGCATTTCAAAACATAAATTTTAGAGAGACACAAACATTCAATCCATTGCAGTGCTCAAATAGTTGAAGTAAAATCATCCTTGGTGCTGTGATCCTACAACCGTAACTGTAATGTTGGACCATGAGGACAATGTAAGCTTGTGGTCTAGGTTTATAGGCACATGGGTCAGGGGCAGATATGGGCATTAATTGTTGGGTCAGGCAGAGAAGTGAAATTTGGAGTACAATTTGAACTGTATTCCCCAGATCACGTTTTTTCTCTCTAGAAAACTTGAATTTTAATTTTAAAAAGAGGCAATTTTACTTTTGATGTTTCTATGTCCTCTTTAAAAAATTTTTTTAAAAATTTGAATAGATTTAGAGGGTACCAGTGGTTTTTTGTTGTACGGCTGAATTGCATAGTGAAGAGGTCCAGGCTTTTCATATACCTGTCACTTGAATAGTGTACATTGTACCCAAAAGGTAATTTTTCATCCCATAGCCCTGTCTCTGTGCCCTTCTGAGTCTCTAGTGTCCATTAAGTCACTCTTTATGAACATGCACACTTACTGCTTAGCTCCCACTTGTAAGTGAGGACATGTGGTATTTGGCATTTTGTTCCCAGGTTACTTCGCTTAGAATAATGGCCTCCAGTTCCATACAAGTTGCTGCAAAAGACATTATTTCATTCTTTTCGATGGCTGAGTAGCATTCCACAATATATACCACATTTTTTTTTATTGAACTATACTTTACAAATCATGCGTTTACTCCATTTTAAGGGTACAATTAAATGATTTTCAGTGAGTTTACCGAGGTGTACAGTTAATCACATAAATCAGTTTTTGAGGAATTCCTTTACCCTATTGAGACCCCTAATTCTGTTCCCCAACTACTTTTCAAGCATATCCCACCCCTCCACAGTGACCCCCCACATCGCTCAGACTTGGGTCTACCCCCCACCCTACCTCATTTTTTTAAGAACAGTGTAGTATTCCATTATACAGATGGACCAAAACTTACATAATAGATATCCTATATATCCCATCAATGAACATTTAGATTGTTTCCAAGTCTTCAATAATATAATGTAGCAATAAACACCTTTGTTTATATGTGTTAGGGGTTTTAAATCACTTTAATAAAAAAAAAAGCTCTTCATAGGAAAGGGTTTTTACTGGAATAGCATACTAGAATTGAAAAATGGTATCACACTATGGAATAAAAATATAAAAACATATGGGATGACTGAAACATAAATATCCAAATTAAAGTACCCTAATGTGTACTAACAGGAAGATGTTTCAGATTAATATCACATTAATTGGCCTTACCCTACAGGCCCAATGGTTCTTCTCTAAACAGTTAAACTCGTTTCTCCCTTGAAGTTGAAAGCTGTTTCCTGCCACAGATTTTACAACCCTCCCGGGTTGCTGAGCTTTCTGGACTCAATGGACAAGCTGATGCCAGAGAGATTAGAATTTACCAACACAAGGATGCTCTGTGTCTCTCCAAAACCCCTCATGCCTGTTTCCTCCTTGTTCCATTCAACTAACTACAATCAGCTTATCTCTTGCCCCAAGCTTCTGGGGACTGACTGTGCTTTCCCAAGAAAACTGACCCTATACTGACTTCTTTTTATGAGCTTTACAAATTATCTGACAATTTGAGCATGTTTAGCCATTTCCCCAACCTGGCCACCGCTCACGTCCTACCCTGGTTTCTCAGGCAATGCTTACCTAGGTAGTTCTTACAGGCAAAACCACAGCTAGGCCATGGTTAACTACTCTTCTACTTTTCTACAAACCCAGTCCAGGAATAAGGGGTCAGGGACTCCACGGGAGCATGAGAATGCAGCTGTGGAAGCCACCGACGGTGCTGTAAGGAGCGTGTGCATGATCCAAGTGAGCAGTGAGTGGGCAGTCAGAGGCTCAGAGCCATGCTCACCCCTAAGCCATCTAAAAATGCCAAAGAATCCTTTCCCCCCCAGCTCTTTGTGGTTTAAAAGAACTTTTATATTCACAGTACCACTTGGGCCTCAAAATAGCTCCAGGCAGCAGAGCTAAGGCTATGGAAATAGCCTAGTCAAGGCCATGGCAGTAGTTGTCTGAGATTCTGGGTTTTTACAAAGCCATGCTACAGAGGTCAGAGGGTCAGAGAGCAACAATGTAGGGAGGTCAAAGGAAGGTGGCAGAGGCTGGGAGGAACAGCCAATCTCTGCCAGTCTCCACAGGGAGCCACATGAGATCTGCAGCTTAGCATGTGGCGTTGTAGTTTCCTGAAGACTAAAGGATGTGCTCATTTAACACACACACACTCACATCCCTCATGAAAACACCAAAGCAGCTTCAAGACCCTGGCTCTTGGGCTATCACTAAGCTCCCTAGTGCACTCTTTCAGGCACAGCAGCCAATTGGGTGAAAGAGGGAGTTGCCCCCAAACTGACTTAGGTATCGGTTAGTCCTGTAGGTCAGGCCAGCAGGCATTCATTAGAGTAAGAGATCTATCTAGTCTGAATTGCATCATGCAAGACTGTCCACCTGGAGGAAGGGAGCTCCTTCAGGCCAACAGTTGAGGAAATGGTATAGCAGTGATGATGCATGCAAGGGACTCATCAAGAGAACAGAAACATTTGGGCAAGTCAGTTCACACTGGGTATGTACTCTCGGGTTCTTGACAGCTAATCTACTGCAATTACCTAAAGAAAATGGAGTGTCCTTGGGATGATAATGTGTGCAATTATAGAATAAAACCTGACTGTTTAATATTAATTCCGTGCCTTTAGATCCCTGGAAAAAAGTGAAAACAAGAAGAAAAATGTTTACCTAAGGTTATTCCTATGGTTTTTATTTCCTGGCCTCATCCCCAACCCCAGTGTACCAAAAGTATCACAATGGTATTTAGGATTCCTAAGTTTCTCATTTTTTTTCTATATTTACTGACACATTTTCTTAAGTATTTTACAGATTGAAGGCAGAAAGAACTTTTTCTCTATAATCCACTTCCCTTATCATTCCCCAACACCTTCATCAAATTCACAGAATCTCTAAAGTTGTTTGAGAAAAATTTCTTTTCTTTTTTTTTTGAGACAGAGTCTCACTCTGTTGCCCGGGCTAGAGTGCCGTGGCATCAGCCTAGCTCACAGCAACCTCAAATTCCTGGGCTCAAGCGATCCTTCTGCCTCAGCCTCCCGAGTAGCTGGGACTACAGGCATGCGCCA
>CAUYRT010006448.1:0-45915 GCA_963574885.1 Lepilemur ruficaudatus | reverse complement strand
TTTTATCTGTGAGATTCTATCAAACATTCTAATTAAGGATTATTTGTGACATATGTTATTATATTGTTATTTTAAATAATAGTTCCTTGAATGCTTGACCTTAACAAGAGAAAACTGCCTAGAATCAAATCAAATCAAAAGATTTTATTATTATACAAAGTGAATCATATAGATAGAAAAAATAATATACTCATTCTTTAATAATTTTATTTTGTCCTTAATTTGTTTTTTAATTCTACAACTGTCATTTTCATTTTAATGCATTCACTCATTCATTATTTCAGCTACAATTTTCTACACTACTATATACTTGGTTGTAATCAAGGTACTGGCAGTAAAATAGTAAATAGAAGAATTCTATCCTCATAGATCTCACATTGTGGGAGGAAATAGACCATAAACAAGTAAAAAATGAACAAGATGATGAAATGGAGTGGTGGGATATAAGAAAAGGCAAAATTAGATGTTCTGGGAAGACCTCTTTGACAAGACAACATTTGGCTGGTGACTGAACAACAAATAGGAACCATTTGAATATGTGGTAGAAGAACAGCCAGCAATACAGTGTGGAGGACTAAGAAGAAGACAAAATGAATGGAACACAGTGCATAAGGGACAAGCTGGAGTGGAAGGCAGAGGTCAGAGCATGTGGGACTGCTGTGTCATGGTGAAGAGTTTGAACTTTATTACAATTGCAATGAGAAGCCACTGGATAGTGTGAGGATACGACCTGGCTTACTTTTTGAAAAGATCACTCTGGCTGCTTTGTGGAGAGCTGAAGGAAGCAATAATGGAAGCAGGGAAACCAGGCTTCTTAAGCTATTATGATTTAAACTATTACTTTATGTATATATGCACATATTTGCTTTAATATTTTAAACCAAATATTAGCATGTATGCCTTGCCATTGCTTTGAAATTACTTATGCTTAACGAGAACAGCTCTGTTAAGAACTTCCACTGCACCAATATAGGTAGATTAATTTTCCTTTAGTTTCTTCTCACTTTATCTGGTACTTGTTTTTATAATCATAAGTACTTTAGATTTAAGGGTGAGTATTTTCTATTCTACCCATGTTTTTTTTTCCTCAGGATGAAAATAGCTAGGAAAGGAAGAGCTATAACTGGTTTTTAATAGCTTTAAGTTTTATTGGAAGTACTGTACCTAATACACTTTATCCTTTTCCCATGAAAGGTGCTCTTGTGCTTTGACGGATTCTTAGACTATCTAATTTTAATTAGCTTTATTTATCCTGTGGCTGCCACCCTCCACTCAACCCACATCTTACCCACCTCTCTGTAGCAGCTTTCCCTGCTCTCTCCTTACGCCATAGTTGGCAGGTAGGAAAAACCAATGGGAAGGTTCATGTCTTTGGGACTTGGGGTGTCTCTTTCACCAGAGTATTCACTCTCTTAGATAATCGTATTCTTACTATTTTCTTGGATCTTTCCTCTACTAAATCCTAGTATGCCTGGAGATAATGCTCTCTTCTTCATCTTTCCTCCCTGCCAGGAAAAACCAGAATGACAAGCATTGGTTCTCTTTGTTCTTTCTGGTAAAAAGAGTTATTTGTCCTTGAGGGATTTTCCGGTCTTTTGTCTGAGTTATTAATTGCTCCCACAGTTTTGTCTATCTTTCCAGATTGGAGAAAATTAGGTTCAGCTTTCAGGATTTTAATTAATCCCCTTCCTGACTCTTCCCACCACTGTGCTGCTCCAGAAGGGAATAGAGAGAGCAATCAGAGAGCAATTCCTGAGATACATTACCTCTCCCTTTCCCTGGTTGCCATTTTTCAGAAATTATGGTTATAATTCCATGCATAGATGCATACATTCTATTATTATATTAGGTGTAGAGGGTGTCAACAGGCCTTGGATAATCAACAGGTTGGGGAAAAGAGACAGCAAGAAAAATGTGAGGCCAAAGCTTCCATAAAATTTAGGAGAGTCACAGAAAGTGACTGCTATAATGTATGTTACATGCTATGTTATTACATGCTGTAATTTATGTTTAGAGATAACCCATGTTAGTAGTTCCTGACCCTGTCCATACATCTTGCTCGGCCCATTCTACATAGCAAACACATATGTAGTAAGTAAATATATTAAATAAATACTATGTGGTCCCGGCACTGTTCTAGGAACTTTACACACACATTTACACAAACACCCACCCATTTATTATCACTACAACCCTATGAAATAGGAGTTAGTATTATCTTCATTTTGGAGATGAAATGAATCACAGAGAGGTTAAGTAACTTGCCCAAGGTCATATAGCTGGAAAGTACTAAAATCAGAATTCAAATTCAGGTAATTGGGCTACCTTGCCCATGTTCCAAAACAATACACATATTGTTTCTACATATCAAAAATCTAGATTCCTAATTTAAGCCAGAGCTGAGACCAAAATGCCAAAATATAGTGCCATTCTCACGAATTCTCATGTATTAAATTCTAATCTCACTTAATAATCCCACAGTCCTAAGAGGTAGATATCATTGTCTCAATTTTAAAGAAATAAAAGAGGTAAAGCAAGTTAGTGGCAGAGCCAGTAGGGAAATCTAAGTCTCTCAACCTCCAAAACCCTGGTTATAATGACCATACCTCTATTCAACTGTTTTAATGCAGAATGTACTCCTTTGTAACATATATTTTAATCCTTTAACTGATTTCTATCAAATTCCAAATAAGCTCATTTTGATTTATTGCAATAATATTATAATTCCGAATCATCTGTTAAGTTTCTATTTTAAGGAAAATACTTAGGCCTAATTTTACACATAGAATCCTAAAGAATAATTCTGAGGGTAGAAGTCCATATTTGGAATGATTAGTGTTTGAATTAAGATACATAGGACTTATCTAGGCACACTGTAATATTAGTTTTGTGAAACTCTGGTTATAGTAATAAATAGCTACTTTTACCCAAACCAATGTTACTAAAAAAAAGATAATTAAAATCTCAGCCAGGAAAATTAACACATACATTGGAACCCATTCCTATGTATTTTTATGTTCTAACACTCAGTTACTATCTCTAACCTTTGGTTTGCTTATGAAAGCCAGTAAATCATGACAAATCCATACTCTGAAAAATTTTTACTTAGAAGAGTCACTGCTTTTGGAAAAAAATATTAATTTATAAGGTAATATTTTTTTCTAGAAACATCACTTACTTCTGCTTTTTTACGAGCTTCTATAGCTTTCATAAGCATCATATGTTGTCGCCTTCGCTCTCGTTCCTATTAGGCCAGATAAAATTAGGGAAATAACTCAACCACAGTTAACAATCTGATTTTCAAATGGAAAAACAAACAAACAAACAAAAAAACCCCAAAAAACTTATTACAGCATGTTTAGCATTTATAGACAAGTCACGGTAAATACTAAATATAAGACAAGAATGGCCAGTCTGCATGTTTTAGTTCAGGTTTAGAAAGCGAATACAAGAACAATCAAAAGCAAAAAGGTAAAAGCAATGAACATGGAGACAGTGTAAACAGAAGCATACAAGATTTACTTATGGTCAGTTGTGATGCTCCTTCAAAAGCTGGCATAACAAAAAGCATAATGGTTGGCTGGAACAGGTCAGTTACCTTACATCTGCTATTTGAGAAACCATAAATACTTACTATAGCCAATTAAACTAAAGGTTGTGTTCTTAAATTTTTAGATCAGGAAGAAATTGATTTATAGTCATTTTCACTAAATGAATTGGTTATTTTTATTTCAAGGACAAAATCATTTTATAAATCCAATAAGCTGCCACCAAATTAGAAAGTTTTTTAAAATGCTTTTATACCAATTTAAACTAGTCTTGTTTCATCTGTAACACCAACAAAATGGGATAGTCCTAGTTACTGATGTCTGCCACTTGATGCACTATTCAAAGCCACAAAAGCTGCACCATGGGCTAATAAGTAGAATCTGAAAGGAACAGTATGAAATAAGACAAGCACTAGCTTAATTTGATAATCTCACTTTATTTTTAAATTTTAAAAGTCACATATTTATAATATCTGATCAATTTTTTAAAGTATATTTGGTCCCCTCGAAGGGATATTTCTAAAATTATTTCTAAAATTTGTCTATAAAACCAGAATATATTAATATTTCATATTCTCTCATCAAGCAAACCCAAAATTCCCACTGTATTCAATGGCAGTTTTGCATCTAGAATGACGGGAGAATATGGGTCATAACTGTATTTAATTGTATAGTGATCCAACTTTCCTTGTGACATCAGTAATGTAAATTTCTAGAGAATAGCCTTATTTAAGGCTTGTACAATTCAGTGAAAAATCTTGGAGATGCATCATACTTCTTTATAGACAGACAAGCAGATGTATGCAATGCACTGTGCTGTAAAGCCATGCAGCAGTATGTAATATGACAGCAGCCAGTGCTACACTTTATGCATTGCTATGACAACCATATCACAACCAAATCACAATGCGGTGTTAGATGTACAAAAATAAACATACCCATACCATATCTAGTCTATGCCTCTCCAACTCCTGGTAGAAAGAGTTGGCACAACATTATGAAACAGAAATCACAGAGTCATAAAACCAATTTTTAACCCCCCAAAAGACACCAATACCAAAGCAAGGCAATCAACTGTAAGATGAAGGAAAAACTTAAGCAGAAATTATATCAGAAATTTTTAAAGAACATATTTTGAAGATTTCCCCCAAATAGGTATAAGCAGTTTTACAAAATGTACATCTCAACAGTTATATAACTATATGTATACAGACCTGATGTTTCAGAAGAACAGCTTGTTGTCTTCTCATTTCTTTTTCCTTAAAAATAAGAAACTTTTAATATATGATTTTTAGGGAAGATTTAGAACATGCTGAAAATACTAAAAGTGCCTTTTCTGAGATTCTGTAGTCTTCCATTAGATTGAACCATATGAAATTGCCAATATTCAATTATCTTTTACTTATAAAATGGCAATCCAATTTCACATGGTTCTACCTAATACTTACATAAAAATCATAGCAAGGATCTTTCCTCAGTAGCCATTTCATCTTAAAATTCAATGAATGACCTACCAGCACACTTCAATGGCACATTCACTGAACTGACTAGCTAGAGAGTCAGAGCATAGATACAACTCACACACGTATTTTAAAATTAATTTAATACATTATGGTGCAATCCTCAAGTCTAGCTGATTAGAACTCTCTTCACTCTAAATATAAACTCCTTAACGTACTCTAACATTTTTTCATTTCTATATACTGCATATGAATGAAAGTGACAAAGATTATGATTGGTTTGAGATTTTCATGCCCACCTATGACTCAGGACACCATCTCAAGGGGATGGAGCTTAATGCAAACCATTCTAGGAATGTCACCAATTTCAATACTTTTATAAAGGTAAAATCTGTATGAAATCAATCTTAAAGGCAGGCATGAAAAGAGCTAGAAATCTTAAAAAGAAAGTAATACAGAAAAGATAACAAACAGTTCTCTGGCTTTATGAGGTATCGTTGTGGTGGCTGTTTCTAGCACCAGCAGGTTTGTTCCGCTGCCCCCTTGCAATATTCAGTTATCAGAATTGTAAGGTAAGGAGTGGGTGGGGAGGAGAAAGGACAACTCTCATGTGCTTCATGTCAGAAAATCAAAATGAAAACTCCCCCCCCCCCAGCACTTGACCTTAAAATAATTAACAATGGCTAATTTTATTATTGGTAAATAACAGTTAATAAAGTTTGGTTTTTGTTTCTGTAGGCTTTTCATTTTTAATAGATGAAACAGGGGCTGGATATTAACAAACAAAGTTAAAAGGGGAGAATCAGATTTGAGACACAGTTTGAAACATAAACATCAATGACATACAAAAGAGTTTTGGGAGGATCATTCTTATCCAGCAAAACTATATACAGGTATTAAGCAAAAGTTTGCATTTCTGATTTTATATTTCATATTTAAAGAGCTCAAAGCACCACATAAAAGCTGTATAATGAAAAAAAAGATATACATACAATATACATACAAATAAAGCACACATTATACACACGTTGTATCTGCTAAACATATTTTTAGATAGCCATTGAGGAAAGCTATTTTTGTCATATAATTGATGCTGGTATAACATATAGTTTTTATTTTTGAAAAATAAAAACTCTGATTCTCATCTAAACTAACCTTTATTCGTTTCTCGGCCTCCAATAATTTGGCATTTGCCGCTTCTTCCTTCTTTTTCTTTTTAGCCTGTGCATGCAAAACAGGTCTCAAAGTCATGCAACAGCACCACTACAACTTGCAAATAATCTCAGACTTGAAATGAAACTACATGCCTCACAACGTACAAAACAATATGTAACACACATGTAGACAATTACAGATTTCCCCCAGCTAATGCTATATTTAACATACTAGTTTTGTTTTTAATTTATAGATTAGCATTAAAATATACAAAATTTAATAGATTCATAAGAATATGGCAGCTTTTCTTCTTCTGGCTCTGTTAAAAGTTGAAATAATTGTTTATGTTATTTTTGCTATTTATTGTTTTTCTGATTTTAAAATTAAAATGTAATCACTGTAAAAATTCAGAAAACAAGATAGATTTTAACTGATAAATAAAAATTGTACCAAGAATAAATCAGTAATATTTAAAAACGCACATCTACTTTGTTTGAAATTTCTTTTTAATATTTGAAATTTGAGATAAAGAAATCCATTATTTGGCTATATAAACTAAACGAAACATTAAATCTGATTTTCCTGATCAATGTAATATTGTGGTTAAATTCAAGTGTTTGTTTTTTAACAGAATGGAAACTTGTACTATTTCATGTAGCATATTTTGACAATCAAGATCATGCTATCAAATGTGAGCTTCATAATCTTAAAGTCATTAACTAGCTAGTATTTTCTTAACTATCTAGCAATTATTGTCGATTTGCTTTAAAACAGAAATATTTTCGATTTAGGGGTTTTAAAATTAATTTGAAATGGGTAAGGAAATATGTGTGTATGTCTAGAAAGAAAAAACGAACATAGAAAACTTCAGCTATTTGGAGTCCTCAGGGAATAAACTGTTCTCTAAAGAATAATTTCCTGAATAGCTGAGAGGTTATAATAATTTTAAACATTAAAAGTTTATTTTCACTGTTTTGGATGGAAATAATTTTGAGACATACGCTTGCTTAGACACAGTACACTAAACATAATTTGGCTTTTTCTTGATGACTCCAGGCAATTATTTTGAATATCAGTTATCATACTGCACAGTTCCAAAGAGTAATACCTTTGGGCGATTAAGGTGTTGAAAATTGCTTGCTATTCAACTAAAAGATTATAGACTGTTGCTAGGCTTTTGAGTTTCGATACATGCTAGCTAGTGTTTTTCTGTATTTTCCCTTGCTGTCTTTTGGCTATTTTGTTGCTGCCAATATATGTCTCCTATCCCTATTCTAATCAGCTTATAGGAAATGGAGATATGCTAGAAAATAGAAAAACAATCTAATAAAACTGTTTCTACATATAAAATTTATATTTATAATCTATCATGGGATTAGAAAAAAAAGCAAAAAAATTTACTTCCAATTTTGGAATGTTTACTTTTGTAAACATTTGTTTCTAAGTTAAAAGTAATATCTGACAATACGCCCTAATGACTTTTCTATAAGTAAAGAAAAGAAAGTTCTTTACTTGCATAAAAGTAAAGAGTTTTAGCACACGAATTACATGACAACTATATTGGCTGCTTAGCAGTTTTCCTATACTCTTTGTCTCATTTCCTCAGTTTTTACTGAAGAATTAGATGAATTTGCTAAAATTAAAGGCTCAGATAAAGTCTTACTCTATGCATTATGTCTAAAGAGAATTTCTGATGAACAAGTTAATTTATATTAGTGGAAAGAACATGTAGGCAAGATTTTTATTTTGCAGACTTTAAAATATATGACTATATTATTTTAATTATATTAAATTTGAGAAATATACCTCTAGAATTTGTTGTGCTCGAAGTTCTTTTTCCATTCTGATTTGCTGTATTCTCTTAATTTTTTCCTGTAGAAAAAATTATGATAACTTAAGATAATAAAATAAACTAAATATTTAGGTAAAGAGTATTTAAGTGGAATCAAATAATTTAAAATATAAATTCTTAATTTTCTGTAAATACAAAATCACTAAAGGCTGTCCATGCTGGATATAAATATTCTATTATTTAGTATATCATATATATTTTCATGTCTTAAATTAAAATTTTACGCAATTTCTCATAATTTATAAAATACAAGTGCTAAATAAATATACAGAAACCAGGTAAACCAAGTTGATTAAACTCATATAGTCTGAGGATCTTCATAAACACTTAAAATTACACGTAATACTTAATTTGAAATAAATACAGGGCAGAATAGAAGAAAAAATATTGTATCAGAAGTCAGAAAGTATAAGGCTGGTCCTGGGTTACTGCCACTTATTGAATGATCTTACACAAATAATAACTATTCTATAAAATAGGGAGAAGTGCTTGTCCTTTCTCACTTTGTCATGATTAAATAAAAAATGCTTTAACAAGTAGACAGTGACACAACTGTAATAGATTATTAACAATAATTTCCATTCTAAAATTCATTTCATGTGCTGAATAACATGATAATATGACATTGCTTTAACTACCACAATTAGCCCATTTCAGAAATAATTTGTAACTTTATTTAAAAATGGATTAATTAAAATTTAACACTCCAGGGAATTATTTATATGACATAATTGGTGTAACATTGTCTAAATGTAATGAACTTGTTATTGGTTATATTTTATAATTTAGTGATCATGTAAATTTTGATAAGAATTTACATTTTGATTTAAAAAATATTTCATATGCTATGAGCACACTGTTAGCAATTTCATGTTCATAAATTCCTTTGAAAGCCCCAAATTGGCATTGATGAGAATAAACACAAGTTTTCAAAAAAACACCCAAAGCTTCCCACTTGCAAATTATACTTGTCCTATAATTTTTGGAGCCAACATATTTTATACTGCTGTATTACAATACCTAGTCCAATTTCCAGATGTTACTTGTACCTTCTGAAGCTATACTTTAAAATGCATTTAAATTTATTTCTCTTTTTGTACACTGACATTATTGATTTCCTGAAGGGGTATACTGCAGGATAATGAGATTTTAGGAATTACTGTTCTGATTTTAGAAGACTGATTACATTCTATAAGTTTGCTGTTAGTGATCCTATATTGGTACTGAATATTAATTACAGCTTGCCAAAAGTAAAAACCCCAAAGTATGTCTTTCGTGTCATTTCCAAGTCTTAGAAGATTGTATTTGATCTATATTTGAAGTATTTGGATTAGAACTTGAGACCTAAGAAAAGCATACTCTTGATATAATTTTTCTGTTCTTTTCAATCATAAGATTATAAGGTGGCATATGTTTTCAAGTCAGCAAAAGCCATTCATTGTTCCCTTACACACAGAGATATGGAATCTTGGGCTCAAGTACATTGTCTAAAGCTTTATCTTAATTGTCCAAGTGAGATTGAGATATATATATTACACACACACGTATGAATGCTAGTACTTTCATTAGCATGTAAACATTATAAATTATTATAATATAGGTTCACTTTATAATGCTGAATACTCAACCACTGAGCTGGTCACTTTGCCTGAAGTCCAATAGTAAATACAGAGCCCTGGTTAGATTCCAATGCCTGTATGCCTCCTGCTTCATAATAATGCCTCTGCAACCTTCCAGAAAACTGCCTTAAGGACTATCTGGTAATATTTTTGGCTTACTGAGTGGGAAAAATAATCCCAAGGATGAGAAGCACATGCTACTACTTTATTCTAAATCTAATGCTGACTTTAAAATAGGTATTATACAATAGACTATGTGAATAGAACTATAAAGTATAAAACACAATAAAGTATAAAATACTTTTATTTACTTTGTTGGTAATAAGGAATACGTCAGATGATATTGTAAGGTTAGCCTCAGATAAATTTCTTGATAAAAATTAAGACCAGTTCATTTGTATTACTGTTGCTGGAACTTTTGGAGCCCAGTGCTTTTTCAATGAACAGCAAAGACCATGTGGATTTAGGTTGTAGCCACTTAAAGACTTAAAGATCACAAAGCTGAATTTAAAGTACAGATGGGATCTAATGGGTCTCTAGCTATTAGAAAACAGAATGAGCTATACAAAAAAAAAAAAAAGTATAACGGAAACAACACTATTTCACTTAAAAATGAAATGCGAACTTATTTTTACATACATATACTATTCTGTAAATATATTTTAACAAATGCATTCATTAGCCAATCTTACAATACTTAGCAGTCACAATTGACAAACCAAGGAATTCAAGTTTATGAACGACTATTTTAAATTATGGTAAAAGAGTATACAATATTGTTTGATGTTTTATATATATCTTTAAAAATCTGAGCATTTGTTTTGTGCCACACACAGTGGTAGGCATTTTACACTCATTATCTCATTAATCTTCAGATATGCAATTCTTCTTTTACAATGGAGGAAATAGAGACTTAGAGGTTAAGTTATTCATCTAAGGTCACACAATTATTAAGTAGCAGAGCCCATATTTAACTCTAGGCTGCCTGACTACAAACTCTAAATTCTGAATCCCAACTCTGTATTAACCCTCTCTATTGCTTTAGTCAATACTGAGAAAAAGCTTAGAGATAATCACATCAAATCCTACTCAAGCTATTTATTTAGCAGCTATTTACATAGTAACACAACTGATTCCATCTCACACTTGGAAATAACTACTTGCTGTTTAAAAAAATTTTTTTTTTTAATAGTACTTTCTCCCCATTTCCTTTCTGATTAAATGTTAATGCAAGTATCTGGACAGATGACATAGTATTTACACATTCCCATCTTAAATAAACTTGAATACCTTCTCACTTAATATTTTACCTTCAAGAATTTAAAAATTACCTACTGACTTAAACTTAATTTTGAAAACCACATAGCGGAGAGACATTGTAGCTATAATACAGAACTCTGGATATGCTAAAAAAAAAAAATGCTATTGTTATTTTTTTGCAGTAGCAATTTTTAAGTAACTCTGAAAGAATTCAGAAGCAATGACAGCAAATCTTATTGTATATAATTTGAATTTAATTTTTGACTAATATTTTACATATTTTAGAACAGCAAGCTTTTCTTAGTGAAATTTGAACATTCAAGCAATATATTTCATTTACTGATACATTAATTTTAAAAAGTCTGAAAATTGTTCAAGATATCAACTTATATTCAAAATCTACAAGGATATTAAAGGTACTTAAACAAATTTACTGTTTGGTAATGATTTTTTTAAAAAACTTGGAAGTAAAAGTCTTTAAAAAGTGAGGTAAAATTTTAACTAATGGAAGAGAGCAACTTTCCAAATAAGATATACAACATTAACGTGAAATACAGTTATTTAAGAAATTGAAGATAATGTACATATACAAATAAATCCTCAAAATAAGGTCTATGTTTTAAAAGTCAGTTCCAACGCATAAACATACCTGCTGTTTCATAATCTTTATCTGTTCTTTTTGTTTTCGCTTTTCCTCAGCAGCCATTATTGCTATGACAAGAAACCAAAGTATAGATATCAGAAAAAGAATGAAGAAGAGAAGGCTCTTATGAATCCCCCAATACTCACTGTTCAAGTTTATGTTTTCATTTAAATCACCCACCTTGCTGTTTTTTAGCTTCTTTAGCAACCCGAGCCTGTTCCTGCTTTTGAAGTTTTCTCAAAAGCTTTATTTGTGCTGCTTGCCTGGCTATTTCTGAAAAACACAAAATTTCAAAGAATCTTATTAACAACTTTACACAACTGATAACCTAAAACAATAACTGTGTGAAAATGGAATGATCATAACTGATATAATATTTAAGAGAATCGCCTAAGGTTAGACAGAGACGAAGTAGGAGACTGGTGTGGTAGAAAATGTCATATTTCCCTCAGATATTGTCAAATTATTTCATCAAAGATGACAACATACACAGAAATCCATAAAAATGTTTCCCTTAATCCTCATCAGAGAGGCTCATTTAAGTACATTTTTTTCACATTTCCAGTAAACCCCACTTAGTAGGAAAGTAGCTGTTATACGTAAGAATAGAACAGTTTCAGTCTTAAAATAACAAAACATATAAAAAAGGGATAAGACCTCAAAATAAAACAAATAAAAAATCCCCTCCCCTACAAACTTAGTATTAAATATTTCAATTAGCTATACTAATGGTTAAGTTCCTAAATCCAGTGATATTTTCTTGGATGAAAGAGTGGGCTAACTCTCCTAAATAAAAATAATGCAGAATGTCAATGATTTTTAAGGACAATGCAGTTCTCATAATTTTCAAGAACAAATGTATGAAACTGGGGTGGATGGACATAATTAATGGTCCCAATTCTTCATCCTCCCTCTACCCATGTCACTTGCAATATGACTTTGCAGCAGTTCCCACCAAGAGGTGGAATATATTTTCCTGTCCCTTGATTCTGAATTCAGCCATGTGAACTTCTATGGTCAATAAGATATTAGCAGTTGTGATAAAAGTAGAGCTTTAAAGTATAATTGTATTCTTTCTACTTTTACTGTTATACCTTATGCATTACTGAGGACATGATTGGGCTAGGCTGTGGAGATTGGAAGCCAGCTGACCTCATACATGTGAGTAAGTCCAGCCAATATCAGCAAAACTGCTTAGATAACTCCCGGCTGATTTCATTTGCACAGCAATTAATGCTTAGTATTGTATGCCACTAAGATTTGGTGGTGGTTTGTTATCTAGCATTATTGTGGCAATAGGTATAATGGGCACGGAAAACATGTAATGTCATTATTTTCTTCTCCTGGCAAATTTGATCTGAATACTTCTAGCTCTGTAAGTGGTGTATCATAGTATTACTCATAAAATCATTTTAGGAAGCACTACTTTACAGCACACACTGTTTTAAATTGTGTAGTTGATGAAATGTAAGGAACCTACAGATTATATTCATTGATAGAATATGATTGCTAGCACCTGAATCACTCGAGCTCTAATAACTTCCACCATTTGTTGAATGCAGGTATTGTCTTAAATTACATGATCTTGTCTAATCTTCACAACTACCTTATACAGTAAGCAAAATCATGCCCAGCTTACATATAAAATGACTATGGCTTATAGAGGTTAAATTGCAGGGCCAAGATATAAAACTCAGGTTTCTCTGACTCCATGGTCTACATGCTACTATCTCCAAAAAACTTTAAGCAAAATTTGAAATTGAGATTTTAGCTAAAAACTTAACCCCATGTCTTTGTAATAGCTGAAGTCAAGTTGGTTACTATGGCTAATTTCCTATGATTAAGATTTTTTAAAAAAGGGGAAGGGATGTAAAAAGGTTTAATTTTATTTAGTAAATTAAAAGTGTTAATAGAATGATAAAATGGAAGCTGATGATAAAGTACAACTTCAATTTTCTAATAATTTTCAATATTAGGTTATAGGCATCATCAAAAATTTCTAAGATCACACACAAAGGATCTCCTGTTAAATAAATACTCTGGGAAATAAAAACCTATAAACTGATCTGCAGTGCCAGTAACCTCTGATAATAATACACCCAAAGAATATCATTAACATCTATAATAATGCCAGATAAATATTTTTTTAACATTTAAGAATTGAAAGTTTTGAACTCTGCTATAAAGGCCTAACTGTTAAGATGTAAAGATATGCTAAGTGATTAAAATGTTTCCTAGGAAATATTACATATGTATGATCTATCGCTTCAAGCTAAACTGATGTTCTCTAATAGAAGTTTAACTTTCAATAAGGAATTTGTATAATATATATAAATGTGTCTTTGTGTATGAGTGTATCAATCAATTTCAGGCCCCACAGAAGTCACAGTAATTTTTATTTTTCAACTCTTCGGATAGAAAAAACATTAAAAAGTTCAACTTGTATCTTTTCATTTTAGCAAGGAATATATAATTTTGATTAATTAAAATGTATATAGCTTAAATTTTACATTATGAACAGTGGGAGAAAATGTGAAAAAAAAATTAGAGACACTATTGGAGGAAAGAAAATGAGTTAGAGACCTTGAAAAGTTCACCCAGGCTCTGAGGAATAAAGTACTTCCAATATCTTCTCATTTATTTGGTTTATGGTTGGTGAATATATTATGCTATAATTGATTTCTGAAATATTAATTAAAAAACATTTTATGGCTTAACATATTAATTGTCTGCCTTAATTTCAAAGATAAAAGTTTATTTTTAAAATAAAGTTTATTTTCACATAGGATTAGGGATATTTTGGACATAACTTTTTTCTTTGATTTCTAAACATTTTAACATCCTTAAAATCAGAATGTGTCTGACAATTGGCAATACTTTTCTTTCTTAGTGGTACATCTTAAAATAATGGTGCATCATATAGATTACTTACATGGCATCTCAGTTTCTAAGATATATGAAATGGAGGGGTGCTACTTGATATTTTGGAAAATTTGACATGTTAACACTATTGGTCAATTAACAAGCAGGTTTATTTATATAGACTTTATCATATTCAAACCTTGTCAGGTTTTTTTTTTTTTTTTCTTTAAGACAAGAGGGTCACTCTGTTGCACAGGCTAGAGTGCAGTGGTGTCGTCATAGCTCACTGTAACTGTGAACTCCTGGGATCAGGAGTGATCCTCTTGCCTCAGCCTCCCAAGTAGCTGGGACTACAGGTTTGTGTCACCATACCTGGCTAATTTTTCTATTTTTCTTAGAGACAGGGTTTCACTATGTTGCCCAGGTTGATCTTAAACTCCTACCTCAAGTGATCCTTCTTCCTCGGCCTCCCAGAGTGCTGGCATTACAGATGTAAGCCACTATGCCTGGCCTCTTTATCAGATTTTTATCTGTACTCTGAGAAATCAGAGCTCTCATTTCACAATGTTTGAATATACATTCAAAACTCACATTTATGTCAGTGTTCTGAATCTTTCTTCAAATTAAGTCCAGTTTTCAGTCTAGTTAAGTCCTACTAGGACAATATAACAAAACTTCTTCTAGAATCCTCTCAGATAACCCCCAAACTGTTAATGTAGAAGTCTTTCAGATATAAAAGAGGATAAAGTGATTCATTCTCTTTTCTTACCCCTCAAAACCACGTAAACTGTATCCCATATACTTGTAAATATTAATAATTTTTTATTTACTGTCAAATATTTAATCTGTATATACATGTTGTGAAAAAACACATGTATACAATAAGGTCAAAGGTAACACAAGTTGCAAAATGCAAAGCAATACAAGAAAGAACGATGTAATCATATACAAATCAATTTGAAATCTAGAGGGAAAATATTGGTAGAAGTTGAATATTAACTTCTTTTTTGTTACAATAAAAATATAGTTAATTTTGCAAATTTAAATTTGCCATTTTGGATACTAAGGAATAATGATACTTGTAGTAAATATACAAAATATGCATGAAGAGCCCATGTTTTGGCTATCAGTTAATTTTGAGCTCTCTTATTTTATGCAAACAATGCATACACTCCCCACCATTAAACACTCTTCAGAAGAGTAAATAGCTTATTGACAATACCAATTTTTAAAATGTATCTACATCTGTTAATAACTCTTTTTCTTTTTAACCTTCTGTATTAACTATTTGGGGGACCTGAAAGTCTTATAAGAAATCAAATAAAATAATATTTTAAAAATATTTGACTAACATACTAAGATAGAAAAAACTTACATGATATTAAGTTACATGCTAGACTTAACTTACATGCCATTGGTCAAAGTATGAATTGGTGCAACCTTTTTGGAGACAATATTTGCCTGCTATTGACCAAAATTGAAAATGATATGCATAATATATTTAGATATGTGCAACATATATTTATTGCAACAGTGCAATAGCAAAGATCCAGAAGTAGCTTAAACAGTCATCAACAAGAGACTGATGAAATGAAGTACAGCAGTACTATATGTGGCATCACTTAATATTCAGCCGTTAAAAGAATTATGTTCATTCTTAAGTGCTGATATAGAAAGATATTCAACATAAAGTAGAAAAAGAGCAAGCTGAATAGTATGTATACTATAAATCTACTTATTTTATAAATAATATATATACATGTATATGTGAATGTTTGAATGTGTTTGTATGTGTGTGTACACATTTCTGGAAAGATTAACAAAAACCTGTTAATTATTCTACTGATGAGTGAGACTGAGAGGGTCTTATTTTAAAGCATTCTGTTCTATGAGCTTTTGTCACGGATATTTTTGTTCTATAATAAAAACAAAGCAGCAACAAAGAAGTCAATATTATGATGGTGCTTACAATAAACAGAAATAAGTTTTTCAGGTATTTCCTTCACATTTTGGTGTTTATTTATAGGAATACTAAAAACTCATGAGAAATAAAATTCTGTTATTTGTTTAAGTAAATTTTCATTATTAAACTTTTATTTTACATTGTCATATATCTTTACATATATGCTTGCAAATATAAGCCATCTATACATATGATGATAGTTATATTCAGACATCCTTAAGAGGCTTCACATTTTTAACTAGTAACTCAAACTGCAAAGCAAAACCATTTCATTTGACTCAGCTTTCTCTGTGCCATGAGTAGCACAGGAATTTCATAATGATAATTTATATATTATTTCAAATTATTAATACGTTTGAGGTTACGAGCACTTCAAGCTTGATAAATGATACCTTCTAGTCATCTTAAAATACTTTTTGATTTAAATCTATTTATTGGGCATTTTGAAAATATATATACTATATCCAGACTACAGGAGAACCCAAACTAAAAGACTGGGGTTACTTACCAGTAATTGGAGTTCTCTGACTGAAAATTTACTCCACAGATCCACATATTTTGGAGGTATTCCCATGTACCACCTCAAGGAATCGGGAGCTGTTAAAATGAGAATTTCCAGAAGGTTGGCACGACCTTAAGTCATGTGCCAAGTGCTGGTTGATTCCCTTTCTTTGCAAGCGTTAAAAGCTTAACACCTACCTTTGTAATTCTAAACACACAGGGTAGGATGTGTTTATGACTATTGTTCTTGAAAGAAGATTACCTAATCAAAGAACTCCAGTTACCAGTAGGACTCCTTATTTTTTCATTTTATTCTTACCCAAATATCTACATTTTAGAAATTGAGAGCAGTGTCAATCATTCCTAAGTCAAAAAAACATAGGAAACACTTAAGTATGATTTTTAATACGATTATTAGTGTCAGATACATTGTGTTTCTTACCTTGAGCCTGCAGTTTTCTTAGCAATTTGGCATCTGTGTTATCTAAGAATTCAGCATTGCCAACATTTGGAGGTCGACCCTTCCGACGTCTCATCCTGGATTCCTCTCTTGTTCGTTGTCTTTCTGGATTTGGTGGTCTTCCTCTACGACCTTCCATTGCCCTGATACGAGGAATGACATCCTCTTCTTTCAAAAGACACCACTGCATTCCCTTTTAATTAACATTTTATAGAAATAATATATTACAAACAAAATAAACACAAGAGATCAATATGTCAGAAAATTCTAGATAAAAATCCCAGATATTTTGAAATTTAGAAAGCTGGTATAAACTTTAGGAATTTTATTTTTTAAATTTACACTTATAATAGTTTATGACCTTTGGTATATCTTTAGTATTCTTACGTTAATGACTTAAACTTTAATTAAATATATATAGAGATCTGTATCTGTATTTATAAACACATAGCTAGAGATACATATCTTAATCACCATTTCTGAACTATAATGACCATAAAGTTAACAGATATTTGAAAATATTAGTTGTGTG
This sequence comes from Lepilemur ruficaudatus, assembly GCA_963574885.1. Lineage (NCBI taxonomy): Eukaryota > Metazoa > Chordata > Mammalia > Primates > Lepilemuridae > Lepilemur > Lepilemur ruficaudatus. Next base: position 28,060 of record CAUYRT010006448.1, on the reverse strand, counting down.
ATGAGCCCCCTATAGATTGTTATTGTGGGTTATTAGTTCAGCCAAAAAACTATGCTATCCAAATAGAGGGAAGTTCCTCTGTATAGGAATATTACAGCTAATAAATGAAGACAAAAAGTAAGACAATATCAGCATTTTGCAATACCTATCATTGAAAAGGGAGACAACCAGAGAGATTTAGCCTCCTGATGGAGGCTCATACCATCACCTATAAAGTACTTTTGCCCCTAAAAAAAAAAAAATCAAACCTAGATTTTTATCAAGCCTCTAGATTTAATTACCATAACTTTAAAGGAAAGACAGGGTGAGAGGTATATGTTAAACTACACAGCAAAATCCAGTCTGTAGGAATTTCTACAAATGTTTCTTCAACAATTAAATTGCAAGAAGTTAAAAACAAAAAAAAACTGTTGGAAGATTAGATGAACCTTAAAAGTTTTACCAATCCCAATCTGTGGACTCTACTTGGATATTGATTCAAATAGATACACTGTTAGGAGAATTTTAACAGTTAAGAGACAAGGCTGGCATGGTGGTTCATGCCTGTAATCCTAAACTCTGGGAGGCTAAGGCAGGAGGATCCCTTGAGGTCAAGGAGTTTGAGACCAGCCTGAGCAAGAGCGAGACCCTGTCTCTACTAAAAATAGAAAAAAATTAGTGGGGCATGGTGGCACATGTCTGTAGTCCCACCTACTCGGGAGGCTGAGGCAGGAGGATTGCTTGAGCCCAGGAGTTTGAGGTTGCTGTGAGCTGAAGCCATGGCACTCTAGCCCAGGCAACAGAGCAAGACTCTGTCTCAGGAAAAAAAAAGACAAGTAAAAATTTGAATAATGACTGATAATTAATGGTATTGAGATATTATTATTTTAAAGTATGATAAAGGTACTGTGGCTATGTAAGAGTCTATCTTTTAGAGATACAAATGGAAAACATTTACAGATGAAATAAAATATATAAGACTTGCTTCAACAAATTATGAAAAGGGATGAAATTATGAAAAGTGGATGTGGGTATTTGTAAAACAATATTGGCCATAATGATAATTACTAAAGCTGATGATGGACACATGGTATATATTATTCTATCTGCTTTTGTATATATTTGACATTTCCCATTAAAAGCTTCCTGATAGAAGCACACACCCCAACATAACACTTGTGTATTATAAGAATAATTCTGCTTAGTGCATAAGCGCAATCTGAGTCTGGTTTTCACATATCCTGCATATGTCAATCAAAACAAATACATTATGATATATTACCTTAAAATACAAAATAATATATTTAGATATTGGAGAGGTACCCCTTTAAAATTACCATCTTATTATGTCTTACTTTTTCTTACGAGTTAATTACTTCAAGGCTAAAGAACATTTTTTAAATATGCTTTTCTCTTAAATTAATCTCAAAGTATAAATTTTGCTTGAAACAGTAAAAAAATTCTACAGCCCAAAACAATCAAAAGTTCTTCAGTTTTATTTTATACCATGATTCCTAACCTGGAGCAAGGAGTCTATGAATATCTCAGTTAATGGGGTACTCCTGCTGCTATAATAGATAATAGCTACATTCCACATTCCAAGCACTGTGTTTTGTTCCAGGTACTTGGAATACATTATATACTTTAATCTTCATAACATTTCTATCTCGTATGGTGGGTTTTATTGTCCTTATATTACAGTTGAGGGAATTCGGCCCAGTGAGGTTAAATAATTTGTCTGAGGTACAGAGACAGAAGGACAGCACTATGATTCAAACCCAGGACTGTCTCATTCTAAAACCTGTGCTCTTGACCACTATGTGTGCTTAACTGACGTTACAAAGGTATTCTTATACTTGATAAGTAACTGATCACAATATTCAGCAATGAAAACATAGCCAAAATTAGATCAAGGAAAGACTGGGTCAGAAAAATATTAATGCATATAGTCCATATCTTTATGCTAAAAATAATATTATACTAACTCCTTTCAGTAATTCTCATGTTAAAAATAATTTTAAAAATTGAGGAAAATGAAAAATTTTTGCTGAGATTTCCAATGAAGTCAATAGGAACTAAAGTTGTACCAAGTGCATTTTTAGGCCATAAACCACTAAGAAGGAAGGTATCAGAACAGTTTTATGTTGTGTTCAACAGCATGGGAAGTTTTTGATTAGTTTAGGTTTTCATTTTTCTATTATGCTCTTAGGCAGCAAGGTAGCATGTATTATATAAATTGAAAAACATAAAAGTGACATTTGTGATGCTTGGAAGAAAGACTAATAAAAGAGTCTGTAAACAAATCTGCTTTCAGTTTTTAAAGTATCTTATTAATAATAAGATCAATTTTTGGCCAATACTTAAAGGGTTTTATCGACTTTTCTTATCCAGACACAAATTTACAGGTATATTTTTTCAGCTAGGAAAATAAACCTGTGTCAAAAAAGCATAGAATATGTTGGTGCCCCAAATTTATCAGACAAATACAGTGACATTATCATTTATACTTTTGCCCTTGGCATTTAGGAAGTAAGTACTTTCTAAGGGGATTGCCTATATTGGGTTACATAAAATATTTTCTGACTACTGGATTTTAGAAAATGAGAAAAGGATGGTTAGGAAAATCTGAATCTTATAGCTTTCAGTCACTGAAGAGCAAAAATAATTGTGGGCAAGGACAGACAGTATTTATTTCAATAAACTCTTCCTCAGGAAAAGCTTATACAATTTATATCACTTGGCTCATATGCTACTGGCTTTTTTGTCAATCATAAATTATATATAAAAAGAATGAATTCTTTTTTAAATTTCTAAGACTTATGGTAGTAAATGATTCCTGAAAACGTTTCTTGACCAAGATGTAAAAGATATAGATAAAAAAACAGATGATCAACAAATGGAGATGGTAAAAGATTGTTTATATTAATATTTTTATAATTTCCACTTTCAAGGGTTGCTAATTTATCATTAGTGAATAATACATTCACTTCTATAAATACTACAAAGAGAAAGAAGGAAAAAAAGAAAAGTTTATTTCATAAGACTAAATAAAATAATCCAGGCAAATAAGTAAATAAATAAAAATAAATAAGTAAATGAAATAAATGAAAATACATCATAAGACTGTAATATAGTATAAAAATAAAGTTTCAGCTACTTAAATATTTGTGAGGCACCTTACTCTGAGTAAGGCATAGCATTATCTAACAGTGAGCTAGAGTCCTTTCCTTTAAAGTAACAGTATTTTTAACAAGGACCTCAGGTTCAGGCTATCCTAATGCAGATGATCCAAGGTCCACACCCTGAACAGTAATGAACTGAAAGAAGAGTCTGGAGATTGATACCGGAAGTTGTCTCAACTGCCCACATAAAAATTATGATGGTCTGTATTAGGGCACGGGAATTATTAGAGCTGGAAAGGAAGGGGAATTGTACATTGGTCTTTTGGAGAAAGAACTGACTGGAATTGAAGACTGCCTTGGTGTGAAGGAGGAAAGCCTGAATATAGACCAGAAAGGTGATTAAGGTTTGGAGTAGTCTTTAAATGACATAGAAAATGAAAATAAATGGATAGTGAAGTTTTCTCCTTGAACAAAGGTAAGTTATAGGATGGAGAAATATTTGAGCAAACTGAAAAATGCATTTATTCCCTCAAAACTTTTATCACTTAAAAAGCAAACAGAGGCCAGTCAGGTGGCTCACACCCATAATCCTAGCACTCCAGGAGGCGGAGGTGGGAGGATTCCTTGCACTCAGGAGTTGAGACCTGCCTAAGCAAGAGTGAGAACTGTCTCTATTAAAAACAGAAAAATTAGCTAGGCATTGTGGCGTGCACCTGTAGTCTCAGCTACTTGGGAGGCTGAGGAAGGAGAATCACTTGAGCCCAGGAATTTGAGGTTGCAGTGAGTCAAGATGACACCACTGCACCCTACCCAGGGCAACAGGGTAAGACTTTGTCTCAAAAAAAAAAAAAAAAAAAGAAAAAGAAAAGAAACTGGAACCCCCTTCCTTACCCCCACACCTTTCATTGAAAAAATAAAAATGTAAACAGAATTTTAAAGAAAATCTCTCTTTCTCTCTCTCTCTCTCTCTTTTTTTTTTAAAGAGACAGGGTCTCGCTCTGTCACCCAAGCTGGAATGTAACGATGTGAATATTGCAGCTCAAACTCCTGGTTTCAAGCAATTCTTCTACCTCTACCTCCCAAAGTTCTGGGATTACAGGTGTGAACCACAGCACTCAGCCAGAACACATTTATTCCAAGTGAATTAATTTTTAAATGTTTTCTGTATTTGGAAATTCAAAAGAGATGAGCTATTATGCAATTTAATGTCAATATGACCTTATTTCAACATTACTATTATTCTTCATAAATGACACTCCAAAGTATAATTGAACATTTCATGAGCAACTGGTCCGTTTTCACCTTATCTTATAGACACTGAATTGCTTAATTAACTGGGTTTCCCATGTTTCACTTTTGAAAGCTAGAATAAATTTGAGGCTTAGCAGCAACATAAATGTGTTCTCAAGTCTCATTCCTGCTTTAATTTCATATCCTACCTTGTCTTTATTTTTCTTTTGTTGCTCCCATTTTGTTTGATTTTTTATACTTGTAAGCTGATTTATTTTGGAAGGAAAGCACTATATAATTACTTATAAGTAAATGCAGTAAACCAGTCCACCAAAAGCTAATTCACTGAATGATCTATTTGACAAGTTACTGATATTTTTTTTTTTAAGTTTTAGTATCAGTAAGACTTTGCTGCAGCAATTTCACCATGGATTTGCAATCCTGTGCCACTAAATGCCAGTTTCTTAAATTAACATTTGAGATGTCTAGTACCACACTTCTTGAATGTGAAATGTCATATAAGTGAATGGATGAACTTTTCCCTACTTTACTCACATTCTTCTGGATTGGGACCGGCATGTACCCCTGTCTTTGCCTCTGGTAGTAAAACTGCAGTGGTGTATGTTTTATTTTATTTTTTTATAGACAGCGTCTCACTCTGTTGTTCAGGCTTGAGTGCATTGGCATGGTCATAGAACACTGCAACTTCAAACTCCTGGGCTCAAGAGATCCTCCTGCCTTAGTCCCCTGAGTAGCTGGGACTATACGCTAACACCATCCCACCTGACTAATTTTTTATTTTTTGAGAGACAGGGTCTTGCTCTGTCACCTGGGCTAGCTAGAGTGCAGTGGCGTTATCATAACTCACTGCAACCTCAAACTCCTGGGCTCAATTGATCCTGCCTCAGCCTCCTGAGTAGCTGGGACTATAGATGCGCACCACCACACCTGGCTAATTTTTCTATTTTTTGTAGAGATGGAATCTCATTCTTGTTCAGGCTGGTCTTGAACTCCTGGCCTCAAGAAATCCTCCTGCCTAGGTCTCCCAGAGTACTAGGATTACAGGCAGGAGACATCATGCCAGGCCATATGTTTTAAATCCGGATTAAGGCAATTGGTCTGACAATTGAAAGCCTTTTAGCCATTTAGTGAATTGATAATTTACCAAATTGATTTTTGGCTAAATAATTTTCAGTAAATTTAACCACACCTTAAGCAAACAGATTGTATTTACTATCTTTCTCTTTGAAAGTATACTTCCAGAATCCTTTACTTCCTAATAATTAGCTTATATAAAACTTTTAGAATGTCATACCTATAAGGAAATCCATCTTAAAGACCTATATTCATTTACATTACAGAGAAGGGAATTAAGTAGGCTTCAGTTTTTCAAAGTAACATAAGATGTTGAAATATCCTGCTAGGAATCTAAGAAATATCTTATCAGGGCATGAACAAAGTAAGGGTATCAAATATTTTTGACAAGATTTGACATTTCATATTTTGAAAAACATTATAGTATCATGAGAAAAATCTGAATTTTGTTGCATTTCCTTACATCTATTTCATAGTTTAGTACATTACGTCTATTTTTAGTTACTTTATAGTGCCAGAAGTAGGTCTTGAGAGGTTGATACACTATAAACTTTATGGCATTGGGGAGTCTTTTTTTTTTTGGAGTCAGAGTCTTACTCTGTCACCATGGCTAGAGTGCCGTGGCATCAGCCTAGCTCACAGCAACCTCAAACTCCTGGGCTCAAGCGATCCTTCTGCCTCAGCCTCCCAAGTAGCTGGGACCACAAGTGTGAGCCACTGTGCCCAGCTAATTTTTCTTTTTTTGCGGGGTCTAGCTCTTGCTCAGGCTGGGGCATTGGGAATTCTTAATCCACTCTAGTCATAATAGCATATTAAAATTATATACTGAATAGCACTTTAAAGATGTGAACGAGTAAGAACAGCTGAGATCTCAGGGGGAAGGGGTGTCATCTATTAAAAACAGTTGAGAAAGATGTGATCTGATACAACTGTTTCCACATGCTCACTATGCTTTCCACTTACAGTAAGTTACCCTGTAAGAGTCTTAACTTTCAATAAACTCCTCCATAGCTCCACACTTGGATTCATACAGTTGGCCTTCTAGTATAGGCCTCGCCTAGCCATAAAAGTTCTACCTGGTAGATCAGTGACATAAATTTCTAGACTTTTAGATTTCTGAGACTGATCTTTCATGTTCTTAGGGTCCATATGTGCCCACAGCTATGTTGCATTAGGGGTGACAGTTAACAGCAGAGTTGAATTAGAACTCTGGTGTTGGCTCTCAAGTCTTTTGTTCTTTAATTCGAAATAATCACCAGCTTTACAACTGCACTAGAGACTGTGTGCTGCTCACCTTATTGTGAAGTCTCTTCTTACTCCTTATTAACAAAACCCTAATTTTAGCTGGGCAGCATTGTGGCAAATGTTTTATCTTCTCCAGAAGATAAACCAGTGATCATAACTTGTAATTTTTTGTACTTGTCAGTTCCTCTATGAACACTAGTTTGTCATGCTTTCAACTTCATTTCTGTAGTAAAAGGTTTGTTCACCATTACATTTTTCTTTATAGAAAAATAGCTTTAGGGAAAATTAACTTGGGAAAAAAATGCCTGGCACATTATGTATTTGCCACAAATATTTATTTATTAAATGACTAAGAAAAACGCTCTTTTCAGTAAGAACTTTAGACTTTTTTACTTTTCTTATGCCATTAAAAAGAAGAAATACCGTACTTTTAAAAAATACATGTCAAATAAAGAAAAAAAGCAACATTTTCTGAGTTATTTTTAACTTGTTTCTTCTTTGCATCTCCCCCCCGCCTTTTTTTGGCCTGACAGCAAAAGACATTCAATACTCTAAATGCTTCTGAACTTCTTGGTTGATAAAAACAATAAACCTAACTATAATATTTATGCTGAAATGTTTAGTTTTCTACAACTCACAAAAAGTGCTTTTCAAAATAGATCATCATGCATTGGTGGTATAGTGGTGAGCATAGCTGCCTTCCAAAATAGATCATCATATATTTCAAAATAATCTTTGTCATTAACAATTTACTTTGAAGCATTCCTAAGAAAAATGTGAATATCTCTTACCTTTGTATTGTATTTAACTAAATAAAAATGCCATTTTATTTTTATCAAAATCTGTTCCCCCTACTGCTAAATTTGACTGGCTTTAAAAAAAAATCTGTTTAGCTCAACCTTCCTTTCTATTATTCTGACAATCAAAAACAAAGTAAAATAAAAACAATGACAAACATTAGATTCAAAAAGTTCTTTATAATGTGATAAGACAGATATCTATAAGAAATCTATTTACCTTCATGGCAGTAGAGTCTAGACTCAAAAAAAAAGAGAGAGAAACCTATTTACCTTACACTCTTTTCAAATGAGTCTCAAAGGGGCTAAAACAGCTAAAAGAAATTCATTAGAAGATAGCCAGCTAGTATGGCATGGACTTATAAAGTGTATTATAATTGTTTTGTTCCATGAAGTCTATCACCTCCCCTAAAATAAAGATTTTTACAGAAGGTGGTGAGAAGTGTTTGATGTCTATCAGTACATACTGACAAGTAGCGGCTTCTACAAATCTCTCACCGTATTTGTGGAGCAAAATAAAAAAAAACTGATAATGAATAGATGAAGGGCTCCCCCCACCCACATTTCTTTTGTAATCCTGTTTACTTCAATTAAGGTCTTCTCTTTTTTCTTTTTTTAAAGGTAATAATTAGATTGTTCCTCTTCACTTAATGATGAATTTACTTAAATTTTAATAAATGTAAGGTCTCATATCTCTCCTTATTTTACTATACACAAAGTCAATATTTTCAACAAATGTTTGCTGTTAATAAAAACATAATCACTATTTTAAGGTCAGAAATATCTTGAATCAAAATGGCTTATAAAAATAACCATAATTTTCCACTGCAGATTTATCTTCTAGCAGAAATTATCTATAAATTTCAATTGTAAAATACAGAGCTTTAGAATACCACTGATGCAATTTTTGAAATGCCATAAGTAAAATTAGACACATAGAACTAGTAGTGGTTAATTTTTTTGGTATGTTTTAAGAAAACATTTTCCAAACTGTAGCGTGGAAATACATGATGGACAAAATATATTTCCAAGGCAAATGTTTCATCAGGAGAGGGATTAAGAATATTGTCATCCCTCAGTATTCATGTGGGATTGGTTCTAGGACTTTCCTCCCACAAATACCAAAATCTGCGGATGCTCAAGTCCCTGAATATAAAATGGCATAGTATTTGCATATAACCTATCACATTCTCCTGTATAATTTAAATCACCTCTGGATTACTTATAATACCTAAGATAGTATAAATGCTATGTAAATAGCTATTATTTTTTTAGGGAATAAGAAAAAATCTGTAAATGTTCAGTGCAGATATAATTTTTTTTGGAATATTTTTGATCTGAGGTTAGTTGAATCCAAAAATGCAGAACCCAGGATATTGAGGGCTGACTGTACTAATGATTCTGCAAATACAGCATTTCATTTGCTATCAAATACCCAAATAGATATATGAACTTGGAAAACTGTAGCAGTAACATTTAAAATCATTATATACAATCTCCTTGCTTTTGGAAAACTATGAATTCTTACCTTTATTGGATTACAAAGTATATATTTACTTTTAATAGTCAGGAAATTGTTTTTCATATTATATACATAAAACAAGCAAATTTTAGAAAATACAAGACATGTAAGAATATAGAAAGCAAAATAAAGATCCATTGTACCGACAAATACATGCATTATTAAAGTTTTAATATATTTCCTTCATCTTTTCATATGCACAGTTTTGTTTTTTAGTATTTATTCAGCCATCATACTATTTATACAGTTTGTATAAAAGCAAATATATTATAAACATATATTATCATCACTGCATGGTAACAATGTCTTTGTGCCAAACTATATTTTACAACTATAAAATTCAGGGTAATAAAATTATTTTACATTATTAGATACTTTAACAAAACTATATAATCTTTGTTCATTTTCATAGAAAATTCTTATACAATGTTTCTAACTAATCATATACTTATATAAGTGAATTATATAACACAGCATATAGAAATGTACACTGCTTTACAATTCTATGCATCTCTAATTAACTAACTACAATACCTTTTTGGATTACTTACCTTTAACCAGTGTTATCTAAAAGTATCCTGAAATAAATCCAACTTGCTAATTTTTTTTCCAATTGAGAGAAATGCTCTCAAAATTGCTAATACTTCCCCCTAGCATTCTTCTGAATAGTTGGCAGCTTAACATATTCTGGCTTTAGTAATTCATCCTGTTTCCTTGATTTGAATTGATCTCAATAAGACAATATTCATTTGGAAAACAGTGATTATATTTAATAAAAAGTGAATGGATGTCAAAGAACATTCTGCTCTGTGTAATGAGGCTTTATAGATTAAGTCCAATTATCACTGATACAAAATTAAAAATCCTCTGTATCGAATAGCAATTAGCTTTCCTCTCAGAACAAAAACCTAGTAAACTTAAAATCATAAAGATATCTTTAGCATAAATAATACAAGAATGTGATAGGATTGAAAAATAAGAATTTTAAAATGGGACTATTGTCTTCTGGCAGGGCAGAGTGGTTCACATCTGTAATCCCAAGGCTTTGGGAGGCTGAGGTGGGAGGATGGCTTGAGGCTAGGAGTTTGAGACTACCCTGGGCAACATAGCGGGACCCCCATCTCTACAAAAAAATTTAAAAATTACCCAGGCATGGTGACACGTACCTGTAGTCCTAGGTACTTGAGAGGCTAAGGTGAGAGGACCACTTCGGCCCAGGAATTCAAAGCCTGTGCCAGTACACTCCAGCCTAGGTGACAGAGTGAGACCCTGTCTCTTTAAAAAAAAAATGCCTTCTAATATGTTTTGTGACTAAAAAAACTGAGCCAGTATATGTGGAATGTGTAACACTGTGGTTCACTAAGATTCCAAGAATCTGTTTGGTGACAGATTTAGTCTAAGTCCTTTTTTTAAGTTTAAAAAAATAAAAAATGCTAGAATATTTTTCTACGTACTTCTATAAACCTCAATGAATACATTATGGCATTTTAGAATTACCACTAAAGAGATGAGTAAATCTGGACATAACTACTTCCTTAAAAAGTCATGGCTACCAACGGAAATTAGGTTATATGATGTGTGCAAAAGAATATTTTCTCAGAAACCTTGAGTTGTAGTTTTATCTCTGCCTAGTTGAGGCAGTATGACCTTAAAAAATTCCCTTAATCTTCTGAGCTTTCAAAATAAGCCTCTTACAGAATGAAGATGGCCTTTTCCATTTCCACAATTATAAAATTAGAAGGTAAGACAGGATAGAAAAGCCTGCCTACGTGCAGAGAAAATATTAATTGCTAGAAAAAAATTTCCTCTGTACTTTATAATGGGATAGAAGGGAGAACGGGTCAATCAAGAAAGAAAATATCAACTTCAACTAACTGAGCATTTTAACATTTCTGGAACGTTTTCATGCATATGATCTCATTTTAACCTTGCCATAATCCTATGAGGCATAAGTGTAATTATTATTGTTTCTACTTGGCACATAAAGAAACTGAGGGAAAAGGGGACATTATGTTGTTGTTGTTCGGAATCACAAAACTATTTCATGGATTAATGAGAATCTAGGTCTCATCACTCCTTAACTAGGATCCATTTTCAATGGAGCTGATAGGGTAAGGGAATAATAAGCATATGCAGCTAAATATAAGTAAGGAAAAAAGGAAAAACATTTAAGGAAACAAAAAGGAAACTCCTTGGTGGGTTCTTTTTCCTGGTAGGTAAGGTTATGTGCTTGACCCATAAGATCAAAGGGAGATGTGGTGATATGTTCAGAAATGTGTATAGTATAATTAATTTAAAAACTCAATTTCTACAAAAATTAGAAGTTTCACTAACCTAGTTTTAAGGAACTCCCCCCTCCCAAAAAATTACCAATCTTGTGGAAATGCATCCTATAGTGTGGCATAAACAAATGGACAAGATTCTTCCCCAAAACTAAGGCATATTTATCCTCCTTAGACTGACTTATATTTAATAATAACATGGTTTTTTCTTATTCAAATTAGTTTTAAAAAATATAGGAACTAATGTTTTCCTATATTTTACATGAACAGGCAGATACTTTTATACATGTATAAGCTGTAAAATTATTGATGGAATTAACAGGAAAAAGCTTACTTAAATATGAAAAAGACATCTATTAAAGTCAAAGCTCCTTGTTACTGAAACACAGAAAATTGAGGCCTTAGTGAGTGTTTACCACAAAGTGATATGTGTAGCTATATGAATTAACTAACAAAGGCAATGCTCCAGAGTGTAGTGAGATTTACTTCATTTAGGTTATGGTACTACTTTTTGGTTCAAAGACTGTACTTTTTAAAAAGTGGATACCTGCGGTCCATCTCTGGCTTCATAGAAGTCACCCACTCTTATTTTTGCACTGAAGCTGAAATTGTCCCTTGAGATATCCATTATTCCATTTCTGCTGAGATACTGAAAAAATCACATATTTTTCCACTTCAGGTTTTAATAATTACAACCCAGCTTTGATGTATAGATAGCTTCAGGACACTAATGTTTTGCATATTCTATCAAGGGGCTATGGATTTATAGGAGATCAATTGGGTTAACTATAACAGTCCCATACAAGAAAATATTTTGTATCAAGGAACTTTATCTGACAGAGGAGTGTACTTTTTTTTTTACATGAGCATGCTTAATAGGCACCAAATGTATGTTATTTGGTGAAAAGTATGTACCTTTATTACTTCAGGGTACTGCCTAAGTTTCTTTCCACATGGAGCATAATATGCTACTTCTCCTTGCAGGCGCCCTCCAAAGTTTCTTATTCTTGTCTCCCTCTGCCAGCTACACATAACAGAAATGAGGGTTATGACATACGTAATTTTAAGAAAACTTTTAAAAATGAAAAAACTTTAAGTATACATGCTCTTCATAAAATATGAAAAACACAAAGAAGACAAAAATAAACCCCTCATACAACCCAAATATACTTGCTATTGAAATTACTTAAACTTTTAATTAATTCAACTAAGAAATTAATCAAAGACTCAATTTATAAATATTAAACTCCATTAAAATTTTTAGAAATCATAACTTGTATTACTTTGGGTACTTGGACATTTCAGTAACGTGTCAATGTGTACTGATTTTTTTTTTTTACATCTGAAAAGCTTTAAGCAAGAAAAGTAAACCTGACTCTCTGCTGCTTGGGCCTCATGTACATCCAAGTCTGAAACCTGTCAGCTCTGATTAAATTATTTTAGCCAAACTCTGGTAGAGTCCCTCAGTTTTGACCAAAGTGGCTTTCACTGTCCTTTAACACTATCTTCACAAAAATTTCTGACAGTCTTAACTGCATTCTGCCCTTTGCCGTATGATTTGCTCTTGGTTCTTTTCCAGTCATGTTAAACTTGGCTGCATGATCCCATCACAGCTCTGCCATACCTCTACGAAGCAGTTAGACTTAATTTCAGTTTTCTGATGTATCAACTTCTTTGCCCTTTGCTTTAGCTCTTCTGTTCTAATAAATACTATGCAGTATACTCACTTCTTTTATTAATAGCAGAGAATGAGAAATCAAGTATACATCAAACATGCATAAATATATGGAGAAAAGCAAAAAAGAAAAACCTTATTTTGCATACCCATATTCCAATGGAATACGCAGTTCACGTTCATCTGTTACTCTTCTTCTTTTGGACGTGCCTTTAAGAAAATTCAACCAGTTGATATAAAAGATTAGTTTATATAGATGACAATCTTTTGATAGTTTAGAAACTTTTCCTTAAAAAAGTATATTTCAATGACTTGGATTAGTTAGGGTATTTCTGCAATTTATACATTATTTTTAGATGGTTTTCAACAAAACACTGTATAAGGCAGAGGAATTTTTTTTTCTTTTGGTCTGAATGACAGAATAGTCTTTCTAAAGAAAACACAATCGAAGGTAAAAATACATAGCTTTGTTATTAAGGACATGGCTAGAGAAGTAGGAGGGAAATAGAGGTTTCCATAGTTGGAAAACTACTATCCATAGTTGTTGTCTTTGAAAATATTAGTTTTCAGATGCTAAAAAATTTCAACAGCAGGCTCATATATTTAAAGGCAATATAATTTCTATGTCCATATATATGTTCATAGTCAAAAACACTACTAGATCTTTTAATTAACTAGAGCACAAAGGAATAGGATTATGATTATATGTAAAATTTTTCAAAGACAAAAATCAAGTTTCATAAGTACAAATAAATACATCTAAGACAAGTAGGATATACTGGTTTGTGGCAAATGAAAGCAAAATTAGAAATTGCCAAGAATACGGTAAAACAAGTAAAACAATTAGCAAAATATTTTACTAAACATATCTGTGTTTTGTTAGCTATTGTATGAGAATAGAAAGCAGTTTGGGAATATTAAATGTTGAAACTTTTAATGATGGCCTTGAAAAGTTTATTAAAAGTCAAACAGGAAAAAAGAAGATGTGGTATGTTAATGGAATTAAGAATACTACTCACTAACAGAAATGACATTGGCTATATGCTGGGCAGACAGCAATTGCATCTTAAGTAAACAAGTGAGCTTTTTTGTATAAAGGATAGTTGACCTTGAACAATACAGGTTTGAACCACATGAGCCTACTTACACTCAGATTTTTTTCTGTCTCTGCCACCCCTGAGACAGCAGGACCAACCCTTCTTCTTCCTCAGCCTACTCAAAGTGAAGATGACAAGGATGAAGACCTTTTGATGATCTACTTGGACTTAATGAATGGCAAATATATTTTCTCTTCCATATGATTTTCTTAATAATATCTTCTTTTCTTAATATTTGTAAGAATACAGTATATAATACATATACCATACAAAATATGTTAACTGAACTGTTTATGTTATCGGTAGGCTTCCAGTCAACAGCAGACAGCTATCAGTAGTTAAGTGTTTGAAGAGTCAAAAGATATATGCAGATTTTCAACTATGAGGGGGTCAGTGCTCCTAACCCCTACATTGTTCAAGGGTCAACTGTACAAAAAAGTCCAATTGTCAATTGAATTCTATATTGTAGAAGCATAAACTGAACACAAAAGCAAGAAAGATTCAAAATCAAGAACTGTCGTCAGATTCTTAAATTGGAAGCACAGGAAAAAAAAAAAAAAAAGACCAGCTAATAGGTCATGTCCTTTGAAAATACATGTTGATCTTTCTGAGCCAACCTAAGATCTAGCTGTAATACTTGATTCTAGTGAGATCATCTCCAGAACACTGCATAAGTAAAAATTCTTGCTATGGTTTGACTTTTACTTTACAATAATAAAAATAAAGTGTAGGTACCAGAGTGTGGACTTGAAGTAAGTGTGGAAGAAGATGTACCAAGAAAAACAGGTGACTGTGATTCAGAACATAAGGCAGCAGGAGCAGAGCCTGGGGCTTTTGTTATGTGGAGGTTACGAGGTGTTGAGTGAGCTGTGAGACTCATGGAAGGGCTTTTGACAGAGGAAGTTGTTTTATTCAGTTTCATTGAAGTTTTCTCTCCTTCAGTATCACTATCTGATTCATCTTGGTCTTTATCATCATCATCTTCTTCTTCTGATCCTTCTGTATCTGATTCTGAATTACTATCTGATTCTGGGAAGTAAAAGAAGCATTTGTATATTATAACTAGATAATCACCAATCATTTGCAATTTGTATCTAAATGGACTAGTTCAGGAACCAGTATCTGTGAATGAGAACTGAAAAGAGCAACTTTCCTGAAGAGTAAATCTTTTAATTTATTTGAGAACAATGTATGTAGGCTATAAATCCTAAAAAAAATTTTTAAAAAAGTGTAACTTTCACTCAACACTTCAATCACAAAACAGTTCTCATGTGACACTATTCACATGATGAGTTCTGCTTAATGGCTTGAAAATCACTTTTAATCTAATAGAGAAACTAAGGTAAAAGGGGGAATTTACTTGAGTATTCAAATTAATATATTCCAATGGCTTAAGAAGTATACTCAGTCTAGTATGATGAAAAGAAGTCTGGTATTACCATGATACTTTCAGTTGGGCTTTGGGGTAAAAGAAAACAATTTTTCTTTTGCAGGAAGAAAAGGGAGATTTCTTGGGTCTTTTGGCTGTAGTTTTCCTATTTACGTAGCAAGATTTCATCAGGCTTCTCAAAAAACTAGCTTTACAGAAATAATTATGGTAGGATAATTTAGTGATTTAATAATTTAAGTTCTAGATATGTAGTCCTATGTATAATGCATCTACTTTTCCAGATATGTAAAATCTATTACTGGATTAAACTTGATAAACATAGGACTAATAATTGGACTATACACTAATGGTTCCCGGAATAACAGCTTTTGTGGAATTCTATTTTGTGTGATACTGTCTGCCTACATTGAAGTTCATCATAAAAATTAGTCTTTGAAAGTTATGAATATTGATATTTATTACCTATCATGCAAAATTGTTTTTATGGGAACTCCAGGAAAAATTACTATCAGGATAAATTGTTCTTACTCTGAGCAAGTAGTTTAAATTACAGATACTTTAAATTGTATTAACTGACTATACTTTCCTATTCATATTGGCTGCTAGAAAATTTAGTTGAATTTGTGTCTGACCAGTAACAAATTCACAAACGTTTATAAAATGTATTTCATCTTTGTATTTAAAATTTAAGCTATCTTGTATTTTATGCTTTCAGTCTTCTGTGGAAGAACAAGGAGAGGTAAGGAAAAAGAAAAATGCAAAGAAATATCACCCCCCCCAAAATCTAGAAAGTGAATCAAAATTAAACCAGGAAATACTACATATGTTATTTAATAAATTCTGTGTTACTGATGGACATTCATAGGGATTTAGGTTTTTGGTACTTTCTGAATAACTGTGATTACAATTTTACCTTTGTTCAAAATATCTGGTGATGCAGTTTAACAAACAGCAGGAGAGATGGAAAAAAGGGGACAAATAAGTGGTCCTGAATGAAATGAAAATTAAGCAAGTTGATGAAATTGTCTTAATTTACGCATCATTTATATTCACTCTAAAGTTATTATTTGTTTAATGTCAAATGGACGACAAGCTGAGAATTTAACTTAGAATTTCCCATATTAATTACTCCTGTATTTTGTGAGCTCATTACAGAAATGCACAAAGCTGTGTGAAGCACAGTGAATGACAATGATTACAAATCTGTGAACTAAGAAGTTCTTTAAAATGTTTTGGTTCACATAGCATTTAGAGAAATACTTTAAATTTTAAAATGGAAAATAACCTGATTGACTGTCATCAGATTCATCATCTTCATCATCTTCCTCATCCTCTTCCTCATCATCTTCCTCTTCATCCTCATTTGAATCTTCAGAATCTTTACTACTGGGAATGTCTGAATCTGTTCCTCTAAACTGCTCCACTAAAGATTTTGCAGGATGGGAGTGATGCTGTGTTTTTACTGGATTTACATTATTGCTAACTGCTTTTTCCTTCCCTTGACTATGCAGTATGGGAGAGGCAGAGGGCATTACAGGTGTCTGATTGCCAGGGGTTCGTCTCCCACTTGTACTCAAATTTATAGGTGAGCAAAAAGGGGTGCTACTTGCAGTAGCAGTGTTTTCATTAATCTTACTCTGCATTTTAGTTTTGGTAGTAAGTGCTAGAGGAGCTTCTTGAATGACACTTTGAATAACTCCATTTGGTTGGTGATTACCTAAAAGTGCATTTGTCAAGAATGGATTAGGGTGGTTGTTTTCTACTGTTTGTTTTGGATGTGCTGGTGAAGTAGAGGTTGCTTTTGGATTGGACAAAGCTGCAATAACCTTCTTCAGGCTCTTAGATGACTCCTGTTTCTTTAACTGTGATGGGAATGCCTGTTTATATTGTTCCTGTTGAAACATAAGTTTAAAAACAAAATGTACCATAAAAACAAGACTGCTTTTGCTTTCAATATCTGAGAGCAAATTATAGATACCATATCACATACAAATTTAAATCATGATATACAAGTGCCATAAAAGGAGTGGCAGTGATGATGAGTTGATTGTTAAACCTTGGCCATACGTAATACATTTAAAATTTAATTAGTTTTTCCCCCCTCAAAATATAAAATACATATGTTTCCTGACTGTCTCCCTCTCTTTACTTTACTCTCTTTACTCCCATTCTCATAATAATCCAAACCTGAAATCCTAAAAATATCCTTTATTGTCTTTTTTCCAAGTCAGCCATAGTACCATGTCTTTGCATTCTTTCATTGAAATACTGCTCAAATTTAAGCCATGCCATAATTTCTTCCTACTCAACTCCCAATATATGCTATATACCAATGCCAGTTTTATCTTAGACTAAACTTTATTTTATTATATTAGTTCCCTAGAGCATTGCCAACTTTATAAAGTCTAAAAACTTTAGTTTATGTTCAAATTACTTTACAATTAAGCACAAACATACTTTTCTGGTCAAACTGGATTATCTGCCATGGGCTATGAATATCATATTTTTACCATCTCCACATTTTGATATAATCATTTTCTTTACATCAAATAGCCTCCTCTTTATAAATTTCAAGCTGATGAAATACTGTTCATTCTTCAAGATCTAACCCAAGAAGCTTTCTATGTTTATCCCAGCCAGAAGCACTCTTTGCCTTATCCTTTCAGCTCCTTTATCTCCGTATACTCCTCAACTTGCAGTGGGGTTACTTCCCTATAAACTGATTGTAAATTGAAAATATCAAAAGTCAGAAATATATTCAATACATCTAATCTACCGGACATCCTATCTTAGCCTAGGCTACATTAAATGTGCTCAGAATACTAACATCAGCTTACAGTTGAGCAAAATCACCTGGCAATACTGTACACCATAGAGTATTGGTTGTTTATCCTTATGATAGCTGGCTGATTAGGAGCTGTAGCTCACTGCCTCTGTCCAGCATAACAAGAGACTATTGTAACACTTTCTACTGAATACGTATTGCTTTTGCATCATTGTAAAGTTGAAAGATCTTAAGTTGAGCCATCCTAAGTTGGGGACTATCTGTATTCTATGCCATACTGCCTTTATATGCATGGTATATGTCTGTATGTCTTAAACCTCTAAGCAGATAAGTTCACATCTTTGATAAATTCCTTAGGGTAGGAACACCATCATTTATTTATTCATTGTTACGACCTTCCCAAAATATTGGTTAGAGCCCTGCACTTAGTATGTACTCAAAAAGCAATTTTAGATTGCTGAATAATGACTTCTTGGGTAAGAAGAACTTCTTTGAAGCAGAGATTTAAGATATTAAGCTGGTAGGAATGGTGGCTCAACATTCTGCGGGATCTACTTAGAGTGCCTTTAGCACATTAACATTTGAAAGAGCAAACAGGTTAGAATAACAACAATTTTCTTGAGAAAAATTAATTTATGAATCATTAAGCCATAAAATTTACATTTACAAATCAGAAATAAAAAATTATTTAGCTATTAGAATCTCCTTGAAAACAATAAAGTCACATGAATTTATTAAATTAGTATACTTACACACTTGGGCCCCTAATACTTAAATCATCAATGATTTGTGGTGGGGATTTCACAAGCATAAATGTAAATGTAAATAGAATGTCATATAAAATGACTTATTAATAATATTTTAAAGCAACGGTACTAATAAGCAGTAAGCAATTTATATATAAATTTTTAATCTTATTTAACATCTTTACTGTATTAGTTTAGAAAATTAAGTTATTAAGATAATTCTGTGTAAACAAAGACTGTCATATAAAATTTGTGCCTGAGGCAACACCTCACAAAGAGAAAGTGCTTAATTAGTACTTATTCAGCAAATAAATTATGGAAAATTACACCAAATAGTTGGATTTGCCTTTCAAAAGGAATTTGATAACAAAATTCTTACATAAAATATTTTAACACATACAAGATTGAAATTTTCTTTACAAAAAACAGTGGCTTTTCATCTGTTAGAACATAATTATGTCACATAATCATTTTATACTATTTTCTTATAGGTAGTAAATTTTCCTTCTAAATACATAGGACCAAAGGGCCATGAAAACAGCTTTATATTTAATTTTCTGAACAGCTCCTCACTAATTCTGAAGAATTTCTTCCCATATATTAACACCTATAAAGATTTTCAAGAATAGCCAAAGATTATTATATTTTATTCTAAGACTAGTATCAATTACTCTTTTATAAATATCAGGGGTGATTTATAGAAAGAAGAAGGGAAGAAAATTGAGACCTGTACAGTAGCAAATCTCTCGCTCCTTTAAGATTATCCATTTGGACTACAGGTAGTATGCAAAGAGATAGGTTCAAAAGTCTGTCCTTCCTCTAAGCCCTTGTTCCCCTAGTCTCTACCTGGGACCACTGTAAAAAGAGAAAAAAAAATTCCTCCAGATAAAACTTCGTAAGAGAAAACTGACATAAGACCTATGAAATTCTATTCCTGGTCTGTATTTCCAACTAATGTATAATGATTTAAATTGCACATCTTTAATGTAAGGATACTGAAAGATTCAATGATTAAATAATATTCAAGAAAATCGTAAACTGATAAGGGATGCAGAAACATACATAGCAGGGAGTATTAAACAAAAGAGACTATCACGAGAAATAAAGCAAAATTCTGTATGTTAGACTGTCATATAGACAGCTGTTGTAAGAGAAATATTTACAAAATACTCTCTATTTAATAATAGATACTGATAAAGAGTAGATAACATCATTTAGAATTGAATCTAATGTGAATGTCCATTCACATAAAATATTTTCCTTTAACTACCATTATCATTTCAGATAATTTGTACTATAATTTCTGAATGATCTCCAGTCAGCAAGAACACCAAAATTTTTCATCGTAATCATGTTTTGAAATCAGAATGCTTGGTTTAAATCCCTTCTGCCCTTAACCTGTTGTATGATGTTGGCAAGTGACTTAACCTCTAAGCTTTAGTTTCTTTACTTCACAAGGTTTGTAAGGATTAAATGAGATCATATGTGTAAATATCTTGGCTTGGCTACATTTATTAAGCAAGTGTCTAATATATGACTCTCTAATAAGTAGTCATATAAAATTCTTATTTAGGGAAACATTAAAAAAAACTCTTTGAAAAAATTAAGAAACTTTTGGAATACAAATAACTCTTGATGTAGCTCTATAAACTCATTTATCTTAAAGTAGGATAATATATTAATGAAAAATTAAAATAACCCAAATAATATAATTTTTAATTTGCTTATTTTACTTGAGAAAAGTCAATACTGTGATGCTGATAATATTTAATACCTGCTTGTGTTTAAGCAGTACATTACAAGTCATATGCATAATATGATACCATAGGTCACTACACTCTTTTCAGTGCTTCTCAAATCTGACTACACATTTGAATCACCTGGAAGTTTAAAAAAATCCAACACCTTAGTTCTACCAAAAGATGTTCTGATTTAATGGTTCTAAAGGGTATTGTGCTTAAAGTTTCCTACGTGATTCCAATGTATAGTTAGGCTTAAAACCACACATTTAGAGTCTACAAAAAAGGTTGATTTGTTCAAGTTACTTTTCTTTGACCCTGTTCTTAAATTCTTCATAGTAAGAGTCAATGGACAAGGATATTGTGACTTTTTCAAGTAAGAAAGGCAGAATATCACAGCTGTTAAGAATAAAGATTCTAACACTACACTGCCTAGGTTTGACTTCTATCTCCATTACTAACCAGCATTGTGATCTTGGAAGAGTTATTTAAATTCTACAAATCTCAATTTTATCATCTGTAAATGGGGATAATATTATTTACACTCAAAGATGTTATAATCCAATGAATAAATGCATGTTCAGCAATGAAGACAATGATAAATACTAAGTGCTCTACAAGTGTTATCAAATGATTAGGATGCCTAATGATAATATGTGTTACCAAGAGAACACGATACTATGTTCAAACATAATATTTTAATACTCTAGGATGATCATGGAATAAAAAGTAATAATAACTTAATTATTAGAATTCTACTAGACATATGAATATAGACTATGTAGTGATATAAAATAACAGCAAGGAAAACAAAGATGAAAAAATTCTCTGAATAGTGGTTCTGGTGTTTCTGTAAGTAAAAGTTACATTTCATAAAATTTATTAAGAATGGCAAAGGAAAATGATTTTGGGGGGTTCTTTTTGAGACAGGATCTTGCTCTGTTGCTAGGGCTAGAGTGCACTGGGGTCATCATAGCTCATTGCAACCTCAAACTCTTGGGCTCAAAGGATTCCCCTGCCGTAGCCTCCCGAGTAGCTGGGACTACATGCACATGGCACCACATCCAGCTAATTTTTCTATTTTTTTGTGGAGATGGGGTCTTGCTCTTGCTCACACTGGTCTCAAATTCCTGGCCTCAAGCAATCCTGCTGCCTTGGCCTCCCAGAGGGCTAGGATTACAGATATGAGCAACTGCGCCTGGCCAGAAAATGATTCTTTATAAAGGATTTTTACACTTAAAATTTATAAAGTCTACGACTACAATGATAAATTATTCAAGAGTTCACTTCTTTTAAAAAAGAACATGTAGATATTGGAGAGAAACAGAAATTAATTTTAAACCAAAGTAATTGTGAAGCTTGTCTTATTCAAAAATATTTATCCCCCTATTGCTAAATCATTAGAACTTGGGGGCAGATGGAACAGGATGGGGTTGGGGGGAGTGACAAGATTGTGATGCAAAAAATATATTAAACAGATGTATATGTGAATATAAAATCAGAGAAATTTAGTTTTCTGATGTACATCTTCTATTCCTGGAGACTAAGAAAGTATAAAAGAGTAGAATTTATTTTAGGCTTGTGTATTATGAGACAATATAGAAGCTCCATTTATTTCTAATAAAATTCTATATAAATAATTTTTAACTCACCCGTTTAGATCGTAATTCACTGGTCAAAGAACTAGATTCTTCAGAGGTATTTTTATTCCCTGCTTTAAGTACATCAGAAGAAGGAACTATGAGTTTCATGTAAGTTTCCTTTTTGGCTTGATTTACCAAAGATAAAGGTTTCACATTGGACACCAATCCCGTAGACTGTATTACACTGGTGTGTTTGTTCACAGATTCCTCCTTTGCCTGAGAGCTTTGGAAAATAAATGGAAGCTGCTGTGACAAAACCTGAGGCTGCTTCTGCTGGGATTGGAATGATGAGTGAGTCTGGGATTCAGACACAAGAGGTAATGGCTGGTGTATTCTTTTTTCCTGGGCTTTTTCAGTTGCTTTCTGTCCATCTGCTTTTGGGTCTGAAATACCATGTAATAGCACCTGGAAATAAAAATTAAAAGGCAGCTTCTTAACATCTATTATGACAAAGAATATCAAACAGTAAAAAAAGAGTACTTTAAAAAGTGTTCCTAACGACATGATAGACCTATGAAGCTCACTAAAAATATACCAAATATCCCTTTAAAAATGTCTCTCCATCTCCTATTCTTTCCTGTGCAAAAAGAAAGAACTCAAGGTAATGATTAACTTTAAAACTACAGACTTCGAGAGTTAAGACAAACCAGTTAATTCCAAAATACATGAACGATGTTTGAAAACTGTCCATGAAACAATTTATACCTGGTTGTTACTTTTATGTTGTGCTTCACTCTCTGAATCAGAATCATCTTCACTTTCTTCAATACTTTGATCTTCTTCTTCTTCATCTTCCTCTAGATCATCTGAATCACTACTACTAATGCCTTCACTTGAGGTGTCTGATGATGTGCCTGAATCACTATCACTGTTGCTAGAACTTTCCATAGCTTTTTTCCTTGGTTTCTGAATGAAGACAAAGTATTTGGAAAGACTTAATTTTTTTAAACAATTCAAGTTTCAGTAAAAGGTATGCTCTTTCAATTTTCAAGTGATATTTTCAATCTCAAAATGTCATTGTAAGAAAAAGGAAAATGTCACATATTGTAAGCATAATTATTTAACAAACTGATCAAATTAACTTATCTGACAGGAATTTTCCAGTAAAAAGTATGAGCTCAGTCACAGGTAAAATATCAATATATTATGTATATGGATGTACTCATACGGCTGTCATGCTTCAAAATGTATGACAGATTAAAAAGAGTGGTTCACAAAATAATAATTACAATTATGATACATATGTTGAAGTTACACATTTAACTTTAGTCTTCTTTCTTTATGCAGTGAGTCAGTAGCCAAACATTTACCCATAATGTGTCAAACATACCTCTCTAGGTGCTGGACTTACATGGTGTGTAGGACAGAGTTCTTGCCTTCAAGAAACTTACATTGTAGTGGTTTGGAGGGGAAGGGTGGATAGATGCTTAATATAAAAGCAAAAAATTCTGTATAATAATAAATGTGGTAGAGAAGATATAATAGGTAGCAAAAGACTATGGGGATGCTTTAGTTAGAATCAAGGAATTTAATTATGTTTCATAACAGAAAAGATAGAAAAATATGACAAAGGAGAGAGATTTTTGGAATATTTAAGACTATAAGAAAAGGAAAATCCAAAGCTGGTAGAAAGGGATGTTAGGTCACATAAAACGGAAGTTTTGTGTTTCAAGAATAGACAGTAGTATTGGAGAAAAGAAGAAAGATCATGAGATGAAGTATAACTAAATAACTATATAATAATGGAAAAGTTAAAACTCCACCAATAGAAAGACTAAAAAGGAGAAATATTAAGATGACATTAAGAGCAACAGAATTAAGTATAATCTATAGTTACTTAGGAGTATTTCAGTAGCATTTGCTGATAAATAAAAGAGAAAAATAAAGAAAAAGCTGTAATAAATTATAAAAGTTATGGTCTTCACAGAAATATAGCCTTTCATGACTAGTGGAGTTTGGGGAATGAAAGACTGCAATATACCTCTGCAACAGGAAATCAAATTGAAGCCATAGTTACAGTGTACAGATCTATACTCTTTCTTTTGTACCTTCTGAAGATTGATTTAAATAACATAAAATGCATGAGTGAGGAAAGTCACTCCTGCTGGTATATTCTGCTTGCAATGACTCTGTTTTAATTGTTCCTTGCTACCATGATTTCTCTTCCACAGATACACATTTCAATAAGCAAACTAATAGTTACCATCATTCCCTGCGCTATCTTCTTCCCTCAGGGTAGAGCAGAGAGGGATGAGAAGCTGAACTGGAATAGTGTGGGAATCATACCATGAGAAAGGCTATAAGGTAGACATTAAAAGGAAACAATAATAATAATATATTCAGACTAGCATTTATTTGTCAGAGAAAGAGCTCTTTCTTTGCAACCATGATCTGTTGTGGGTTTTTAAGCATGTACAGCAAGACTATGAAAATCATAAAGAACCTAAACTGAAGTTATTTTTGTTTAAGTAGAGGCTAAAAAGGAAAAGAATAAGGGGGCTACAGTGATTTAGCAGAGAAAAACAAACTCCTATTTCAATGCCCAAGTAATCCGTGTGTATTTTTAGACTTAAAGATGGCATAAGAAACCCATATCTCCCCAAAAATGAGTCTAGAGGTGCCTGTTCTAAACTTTTAGAGTGCAAGTTTCTTCCTGCAAAACTTGTCGAGACCAGCAGATTCCTGGGTCCCAATCTGAACAGGGCATATGGATCAGCATTACCAAGCATTTAATGTGATTCTGATGCAGGTGGTACAAATTTAGTACCCATTAAAAAAAAGAACAAGTGAGGAGACAAGTATGAGTATTAAAGAAAAGGGGAAAAGATGAGTTTGTATATCACCAATATCATTTCCCTATTAGAGTATGTGTGTGTATGTGTTTGTGTTATATTCACACATAATTAGGTAGTAAGCCGCTTTTCTCTCATTTAAAACATTTTTAAAATGAGTCTTTGTAGGTTCATCAAAAATGATCAGAGAAAAGCTTATTAATTTCCCCTCATCCAATCTGGGAAAGCTTTTCAGAACCCTCTTCTTGAACTGCCATTTCACTGTATACTTATCTCTTTCAATAACAAAACAAATACATATTCAAGGCTATTATGTACCAGGCATAGTTGCTCAAGCTTCTGGGGATATAAGGGTGTGAGAAACAGACACCAACTCTGCCTAGTGAGAACAGGGAGAAGAGAATAAACAAACAACACAAATAAATGTTTTGAGTGATAAATACCATAAATAAAACAAAGTAAGAGATGGACAATGTGTGCTGGGGGGGGTGAGCTTTCCAGGTGGAGTGAGCTTTTAGATACAGTCTCAGATAAGACCTTTCTGGACTGAGACCTAAGGGAGAAAAGTCAGTCATACAAAGACATAAGAGAAGAGCCTTTCAAGACAGGGGAAACAGCAAAGGAGAAAGCTGACAATGTGTTTGGCATGTTCAAAAATGAAAAAGTCAGCTAGACTAGTCAGAGCACACTGAACCAGGGAGAGACTGGTAGGAGATAAGGATGGATGGACCGGGGTAGGGGTCAGATCATACAGCTATTATAAGCTATGGCAAGAATTTTATTTTGAGTGTGATAAGACATGACTGGAGGGAGTGATAACATATGATATATATTTTCCCCCATTTTTTTATTGTGGTAAAATACATATAACATCAAATTTACCATCTTAACCATTTTAAGTGTATAGTTCAGTGGTATTAAATACAATCACAATGTTGTGCGACCATCACCACCACCCATTCCCCAGAACTCTTTCATCTTGTGAAACTGAAACTCTATGCCCGTTAAACACTAACTCCCCATCTCTCTCTCCCCTTAGCTCCTGGCAACCACCATTCTACTTCTGTCTATGATTTTAACTACTCTAAGTACCTCAAATAAGTGAGATTATACAGTACAGTATTTGTCTTATTTCACTTTGCATAATTTTGTCCTCACAGTTCATCCATATTATGGCAAATATAAGAATTTTCTTCCTTTTTTGAGCTGCATAATACTCCATTGTTATGTATATACCACATTTTGCTTATCCAGTCACCTGTCAATGAATACTTGAGTTACATCTACATTTTAGCTATTGAGAACAACACTGCTATGAACATGGGTATACAGGTATCTCTTGGAGACCCTGCTTTCAATTCTTTTGGGTATATAACCACAAGTGGAATTGCTGGATCCTACAGCAATTCAATTTTTAATTTTTTGAAGAACTGTCATACTGTTTTCCACAGTGGCTGTATCATTTTATATTCCCCAACATATTTTCAAACCATAAAAAATCATATATGTTTTTGAAAGACTGTTTTGGCTGCTGTGGCACCAATAACTTGTACCGTTGTAGGAAGAAAACTCATTCAACCTTGAATTGTTTACTTTTTTCTACACAGGCCGTACATTTGTATATTTTACTCTGAAACTTACTTTAATTAATTTAAACTATCAATATTTATTCCAAATATATATGAAGACTATATGAGGGAATTGGACTTAATCAGTGACTTTCAATGAGAATAACTGAGATAAGTACCCAACCCCCTCAACAGAAATTTTTAAATTAGCTGAAGAATATTTTCTCAAATTATACATACAAAGAACTAATGAAACAATTTTTAAAAAGCTTTTAAAACTGAAAAATGCTAGGTAAAAAAGTACAGGACTTTCTTCTTTAGTTCCAATGCCCTATTATCTACATTTTATTTGAATAACCCACTACCACAATCTCATGCCAGACCATGAATTACTCAAAAGCAATGTTCTTCTGAAATCTTAAATTCTAGTATGCCTCACTTTAATAGCCAATCTCTCTCTATAGTGTTATTTCCACTTAGCTATCTATAAACACTACTAATGGTACCTCAGAATCTCTCTCTTTGTATTATTAAAGAAGTCTCTTTGTCATTTTTCAGTAGGTGCTCCTGGTAATACTTTTTAATGTAACAGCACTGATTTTGTTTAGAAATTTCAATGTGGATTCCTCATTAGAATTAAGTACAGGGACTGCTTCATACTCATGCCTCCAAAGTCTTGCACGATGCTTATACACCGTGAAGGCACAGGATATTTTAGATTTTACTAGATTTTAGAACTAGTTAAAAGCATGGGCACTTAACTTTTCAAAATACACATATAAAAATATACCCAATAATATGATATCCAGAATTTACTTCAAAATTTTATGGGAATCAAGAATGGGTGGTGTTTCAGTGTCTGGCATGTGGAGGAGCTGGCAGCAGCTCAGAGATAGGCCCTTGTTGTTTACACTAATGGGAATGCCCTTGAAACAATCATAAGGGAGAAGAGCTAAGAGAAGTTAAAGAGCAACAAGTAGGAGTATGACCCTGAAACCTGAGATGAAACAGCTAAGAATTTTATTTTATTTTATTTTTTATTTTATTTTTTTTTGAGACAGAGTCTCACTCTGCTGCCCGGGCTAGAGTGAGTGCCATGGCGTCAGCTAGCTCACAGCAACCTCAAACTCCTGGGCTCAAGCGATCCTTCTGCCTCAGCCTCCTGAGTAGCTGGGACTACAGGCATGCGCCACCATGCCCGGCTAACTTTTTTTTTTTCTATATATTTTTAGTTGGCCAATTAATTTCTTTCTATTTTTAGTAGAGACGGGGTCTCGCTCTTGCTCAGGCTGGTTTCGAACTCCTGACCTTGAGCGATCCGCCCGCCTCGGCCTCCCAGAGTGCTAGGATTAC
>CAUYRT010006447.1:0-26438 GCA_963574885.1 Lepilemur ruficaudatus | reverse complement strand
AATACATACATATGTGGCTATCTACAACCGACAGTTTATACTTCCTCTCTTCAGATACTCATCTGATGAAGAGAACAATTCATTGGCTTGTTTTATCTGCCTCAGCTTCTTTCAGAATGGTACTGATTAGCATAGAAATGGTTGTGGAAAACAGGAGTAAGGGAAAAGGGAGAGAAGATAAGCCTCTTTAGTTGCATCAACTGTGATTGCATGTTGAAGAATGCTTGGTCCAGAGCTTGGAAGAGATCGTCACCACAGAGACTTCCTGGGTGGTTTAGGATATATGGACTGTGAGACTCTATTTTTAAGGAACTGTGTGATTACATAGATTAACCATTATTCCTAAGAAAGACTTAGGAATCTAAGGAATCTACAAGTATTTACTTGTAGAATATTTGTATACACTAATATCTAATTTGTGACCTAAGTCAAAAAAAAAAAAAAAAAAGAGTATTTTGAATTAAAGGCCCTTAGAGATCAGCAGACTTTGGAAGGGGTTTCCCTCTGTCTGCATAAAACAGACTGGACTCATCAAAAGGAACAATTGACTCCCCTTCCTCTCCCTGTTATCTCAGTATTGCAGGAAAGAAGATCAAAAATGCAACCAGACCTGTTCCAAACCATTTTAAACATAATAACTCTCTCCCAGGTTAATTTACATGTCAATCTGTTCCCCTCATCCATTCATTCTCCCAAGTATTTGTTCGTCTTCCCTAGTAACCATTTATTGCTCCTAAACAGAATTGCCTGTATTCCTCATCTCCCCCTCCCCTCTAAAAGGAGGTTATATAAATTTCTGGACCCCACTGGGATGCACAGTAAATAAACCTCTTTTTCTTATTAATATGCCTTAATTATGGGTTGATCTTTCAGCGAACTTTCAAGGAAAGGGGAAGTTTCCTCTCACGCCCACAATTTCAATCTCTCTTGTGACAATAATTTTGAATAAGATACTCTGTGGCTCTTTAACTTTGTCCAGTGCATTACTTCTTTGAAAGCTTTACAAATCAGTAGATTACTTATGCACACAGGACCTATAAAGTGATTACTTGGCATGGAGAAGTAGAGTAAATCACTATTCAGAAAGAATCAGGAAAAATATACAAAAATAAATGAGACAAGCAATAAGTGACCATGAGAAAAGATAAGAAAGAATGAGAAAGAGCAGTTGCCTGGATTGCTGGTGGCTTCAAGCTTGTTGGTTACAAGTTTATCTCCACCATGCAAACCAAGGAAGAGAGAAGATCAGTCACTCTTCTACCCTCCCTGGGAGGACTACCACGGTGATTATTTCTTCTACTCCCTTTTATTGAATGTTCTTATGTAGATTTACTGAGAACTTAATATGTTACTTTCCTTTTCTAGGGAATAACACTGACTCAAAGCAAAGATAATTAAAAATAAGAAGGACAGATAAAATCAGTGATGGGCAGAAGCCTGCATAAAATTTAAGAAAATGTCAAAACAGTGTGTTTATTGTCTCTGCACACTGGAAATTATAAGCCTTATATAACTATGAAGGATAAGGATGCGTGAAAAAAGCAAAGGGGATTTAACTAAGAATGTGATAGGGAAGTCCAATTAAAATAGCTAATAAAACATTAAAATGAGGCTGAAAATTAACCCTCTAGGCTTTCATTTTCCCAAGGCAGGTTGGCAGTTATCTGTTCTCAGTTCTTGTGCTGTTGGCAGAAGAATGACCAGACACACCAAAAGCAAGGCAAACAAGAAACGGAGTTTACTGAGGAAGAACAAGATAGGTTTATAGAGCAAAAGCAAGATACTTTCACCACAGGCAACAGACAGGCCCGCTGTCATAACAAGAGACTCTGGTTATGATCTGAGGTCTTGTTTTATATTGTCTGGACTGGGCCCTCCTTGTAGTTCAGACTTCACCATACGATGACTTTGATGGACATGATAATTACCCTTAGGGTACTCTAGATCACTTTCCAGATCCTATTTTGCCTGGGTTATCTGGCCACTGGCTGGGGAATTCTCTGCATTCTTTTGCAGATTGGCAGGGTGTTCTTCCTTCCCCCAAGTAAGGCAATTGCTGAGGTGGCATCAAGGCAGGGTGCCTGCCCATTCTTGTCTTTATTCCCCAGATGTGGCAATTGCATGAAGCAGCACCAAGGCAGGATGACTGCCTTTGTCTTTAGGAGAGTCCGAAGTCCCTCACTATCTACCTAACAGGTCAAATAATATTTTCATTACTTAATGAAAATAATGATAAAAATGAGATGAGAAGTTCCTTATATATGTTGAATTATTAGTCCTTCCAGATAGTCAGATATGTAACTTGCAAATATTTTCTCTTACTCTGTAGGTTGCCTTTATGTTTTATTGATTTTGTTTTGTTTTTGTTTTTTTTTTTTTGCTATACAGAAGCTTTTTTGTTTTATATAACTCCACTTGTCTATTTTTGCTTTTGTTGCCTATGCTTTTGCTGTCTTATCAAAGAAATCATTGCTAAGACCAGAGTCTTGAAAGAGGCTTTTCCCTATGTTTTCTTCTGGGAGTTTTACATTTTTAGGTCTTGCATTTAAGGCCTTAATACATCTAGCTGATTTTTGTATATACTTTAAGATAAAAGTCCAATGTAACTATTTTGCATGTAGATATTCAGTTTTCCTGACAGTATTTGTTGAAGAGAATATCTTTCCCCCAATGTGAATTCTTGGCATTCTTGTCAAAGATCAGTTCACCTTATGTACATGTTTATTTCTAGCCTCTCTGTTCTGTTCTGGTGGTCTATATGTAACTATCAATCTCTCTCTCTCTTTCTCTGTGTGTGTGTGTGTGTGTGTGTGTGTATGGCTACTTCTATGCCAGCATATCATATTATTTAGATTACTGTAGCTTTGTTACATATTTTGAACTCCAGCTTTATTATTCTTGTTCACAATTCCTTTGGCTATTGGGGTCTTGGGTGGTTCTACAGCTCAATACAGTAAAACAAAAAAACAAAAACAAATAAAACCCAAACACATTTAAAAACTGAGCAATTGAACTGAATAGATATTTCTCCAAAGAAGGAAGAAATGACCAATAGGTATGCAAAAAACATGTTCAACATCAATAATCATCAGGTAAAGCAAATCAAAACAATGAGATATCACCTGATATCTATTAGAATGGCTGTTATTAAAAAACAAGACAAGTGTTGGTGAAGATGTGGAGAAAACAGAGCCTTTATACATTGTTGGTGGAAATTTAAGTCACTAAAACCAATGTGGAACACAGCATGGAGATTCCTCAAAATAATAAAAATGGAACTACCATCTGAACCAACAATCCCACTACCAGATACATATCTACAGGAAATGAAATCAGTATCTAGAAGAGATATCTGCACTCCCATGTTCATTGCAGCATTATTCACGATAGGCAAGACTTAGAAGCAACCTAGAAGTCCATAGATAGACAAATGAATGAAGAAAATGTGGCATATACATATAGTATATTGAAGTATTATTCAACCTAAAAAGAAAAGGAAATCCTGTCATTGACAGATTGACAGCATTATGGATAAACCTGGAGGACATTATGCTAAGTGAATAGATCAAGCACAGAGATGGCACATATTACATGATACTATTCATGTGAGGTTCCTAAAATAGTCAAACTCATGGATGCCGAAAGTAGAATGGTGTTTTCCAGGACCTGGGGGTAGGAGGAAACAGGGAGGTATTAGTCGAAGGCTACAAAGTTTCATTTATGCAAGATGAACAAGTCCTAAAGATCTATTGTGTAGCATTGTGCCTATAGTAAACAATACTACATTACATAATTAAAAATTTGTTAAGTGAGATCTTATGTTGACTATTCC
Source organism: Lepilemur ruficaudatus (assembly GCA_963574885.1). NCBI lineage: Eukaryota > Metazoa > Chordata > Mammalia > Primates > Lepilemuridae > Lepilemur > Lepilemur ruficaudatus. The sequence goes on along the minus strand of CAUYRT010006447.1, from coordinate 22,606 downwards.
TATCACAGTAATGACAATAATAAAGAGGACTGAAGGAAACTTTTAGCAGTGATGGGTATATTTATGGCATCTATTGTGGTGATGAATTCACAGGTATATACTCATCTCCAAATTTACCAGGGTGTATACATTAAATATGTGTAGCTTTTTGTATGTCAATCATACCTCAATAAAGTAGCTTAAAAAATGAGAGTAGAAATTATTAAAAACACACATGATCAATGAAAGATTTAAAAACAAGAATCAAGAACTTGCAATTTCAAGGAAGATATACATTTTACTCATCACCGTGGCAATGAAAAGAATAAATATGCTTGATGATGCCCAGTGTTGGTGAGACATGGTGACATGAGTGCAAATTGTCTCTAGGCTTTTTATGAGCAAAATATTGCACTATTTTTAAAATTTAAAATATGTAAACCATTTGATTCAATAATTACATTTCTGGGTATGTGTTTGAGGGAGCTCAGGGAATTTCATTCCAAAATATGACTGTTTAGTATAAAAAGTTTTTGAATTAAGATCTCCCTTAGAGATCCATAGGCCTTGAAAGGGGCTTCCCCTCTTTCTTCATTTAAAAACAAACAAACAAACAAAAAAAAAACAGACCCATCAAAAAGAACAACGGACTTCTTGGACTTCTCTTCCCCTTCCTGTTATCTCAATATATTATAGGAAAGAAGATCAAGAATACAACCAGACCTGTTCAAATCATTTTAAACATAATACCTCTCTCAGGTTAATTTAATTTGCAAAGAGAATCATTTACAAGGTAATCTGTTTCTCTCCATCCATTCATTCTCCCAAATATTTATTCATTCTCCCTAGTAACCATTTATTGGGTAAACAGAATTACCCATTGTCCTCATCTCCCCCACTCCTCTAAAACGAGGGAATATAAATGTCTGGACCCCATTGAGACATTGGGTAATCATTGGGTAATCATGGTACCATGTACATGGTAAATAAATTTGTAATCCCCTTCTCTTATTAATCTGTCTTACTGTGAGTTGACCTTTCAGAAAACATTTGGGATGAAGAAGTTTCCCCTCACCCCAACATGTTCTACAACGATAATATCACATATATGCAAAATATATAAAACTAAATTCACTTTACCCTTGTAACTAAAATAAATTTGGAAGCACTCATGTCTATCAATAGTATAGTAATTGGTTACTCTAGAATTTCTATTCTATATGGACTATGTACCATTAAAAAGAAAATAACTTAATTACTATAAAATGAAGGCAATCTACACAAAATGACATAGAAAGATTTGGGAGGCATATTTTAACTTGAGGTATGTTGTTAACTAACAAGTTATAGAACAATATGCTTACTATTATTCCTTTATATAAAAAAACCCACATATATATACACACAAACATCCATCAATGGAATTATAGATACAAGTATCAGTATTTTTAATAATTTATTTCAAGTAATAAAAATATACTATATATGACTGTATGCCAATAAATGTGATCATCTGGATAAAATGGACAACTTACTAAGACAATCTATATTTCAAAAAGTGATCTGAAACTAGGTAGAAAAATTGAGTAGGCCAATATTCACAGAATAAATTAAAAATATAATCACAAAGTTAAAAATCTTCGAAAAGGAAAATTCCATAAAACCATCAAAAACGTTGCTTAAAAAATTCCAGACAATAGGAAGGGGAAAAAAAAACTTACCAACTCTTTCTATAACGACAAAAACATGAGTATCACACCTACCATTAAAATTATAAGAGACTAAACTCACATACTAATTTACACACAAAAATCCTAAATAAAATATTACCAAATTTAATCCAGGGATATATATTAAAATAATACTTTAAAAATATTATTTAATCTCATAAATAGAAAAATTGGTCAATATTAAAAGAATTACTAGCAATGTTTCACTAATTTAAGAGATGAAAGAGGCAAATTTTAAAGGCAATATATGTAACCTAAACATCTGTACCCCTGTAATATGTTGAAATAAAAGACAAATTTTATATCATCTTGATAGGTGCTATAGATAATAAATTGATAAAATTTTAATAACTTGATGGATAAAAACCTATTAGTCAAGTAGCTATATTATGTATTTGCCATAAACTTGATATTTTGGGTGTAATTTCTCAAAAGGTTAAAATTATGATGCTCAGAAAAATATAAGATGAACAGCTGTCAAAGCTTTATTTAACTTATTATTGAATGAGGGCACAAGTAAGACATGGCCAGTCTAGAGGGCATTACGAATTAAGCATAAATAAAAAATGCTAGAAAAAGATTGCTGGATTGGATACAAAACTAATTTATATATGACAGGGCCATAAACCTTTAGTGTTATCTGTTCTATCAGAGGAAAATTATTTGCATCTCTACTGGACCAAAAAGTCTACAAGTTAACATGGAATCTGGGACCTTAATAAATCATAAACAGTGAACTGCACTAAATACTGTCACCTAGATACACGTTACTAACCTTTATTCCTGCCTTGCATTATTATAAAAGGATGTGCTGCTCATATTTATAAGTTTCAGATGATTTTTCTGACACTATAGAGCAGTGGTCCCTAACCTTTTTGTCACCGGGGACCAGTTTCATGGAAGGCAATTTTTCCACAGGGGGGGTTGGAGGCGGGGCATGGTTTTGAGATAATTCAAGCACATTCCATTTATTGTGCCGTCAAACCTCTCTGCTAGTGACAATCTGTATTTGCAGTAGCTCCCCAGTGCGAGCATCGCTGCACCTCAGATCATCAGGAATTAGATTCTCATAAGACATGTTCATGACCTAGATCCCTTGCATGCACACTTTACAGTAGGGTTCCAGCTCCTTTGAGAACCTAATGCCACCACTGATCTGACAGGAGGCAGAGCTTATGCAGTGATACAAGTGATGGCGAATGGCTGTAAATACAGATAAATCTCACCACTCACTTCCTGCTCTGTGTCCTGGTTTCTAATAGGCTATGGACTGGTACTGGTCTGTGGCCAGGAGGGTGTAGACCTCAGCTATAGAGTATATTCTAGAAACTTCCAGCAATTATGTTTAATTGTGATAGTCTAAAAACATTTCAACTGAAGTCACGATCATTAATCTTCTGCCATCATTCAACATTCCTTTGGAACTTTAAACTCCGTGATGATCGGGTCAATGATAGTTTCAATCACCTGTGTATACCCAATGCTTAAGTGCAATGCCAGGTACATTATTGAAATCAATATGTTTATATTAACAGACCCCTTATGCTCCATAAAGGAGGAGATTAGATCTATGTCATCTACCATTGTATACACAACATTAGGAATAGCTTTTTGCATAAAGGGAACACTCTGTATATAAATTGAAGGAATGACTAAATTAAGGAATGAATTAATTTTATCACTAATGCATTAAGAACTATCCTCCACAGAAAGTAGATAAAACAATTAAGTTGAAACAGTAATTTTTAAGTTTTGGAAAAAATATATAGTGTTGAGAAAGAAGGCAATGAGCAAAGATGAATCTGATAAATAATCTGTTATAAACTCATGCACCAAAAAATGCAATTGAATTGTCCTAAAAAGGACCAAACCAAGACCTATAGACTGATAATAACCCCACCTCACTTCTTACTCATATTATTAAAATTGCATAGAAGAGCAAAGCAGAAAGAAGCTATACCTTCTTTCTATTTTGAAAGTCTTTCTTGACCCTAAACTTGCAAACTTCACTTAGCAAAACAGAGCCTCTGCTATTAGGCTCACCTACCTTAGACTCTTCCTTCATCGGATACTGTGTAATCTATCATCTATTACTAGAGCATAGATGCAAACAGAAAGCAATTTATTCCTTTCCTCCACTGTCCTCTTAAATTCAAATTATTGACTCTTTCTTCCTTGTGTCTTAAATAAAATTTCCTAATTTGGGGAATATTTTTGAAAAATAAATATTCCTCCACAATAACTTTAGTCCTCAAAACAGTTTCAGTCCAACAATTACAAACAAATTCCCAAAACTTAGTTTTTCTCTTTCACCTAGATTTGTTCTGTCTCAAGCTGAGAGGACCACAGTGACAAGGGAAAGTCTGGCTGACCTCCATCTATCTGACTTGCATTTCTCTCTCTCTTCCAAACCTCTGCTCCTTCAGCTTTGAAGAAGTGGAGGGAGGAGAGGAAAAGACAGCATGTGCAAAGTATGGTTGCGATTTGACATTGTTGCTCTTTGGATTGCAAACTATTCCTTCCATAATGGGTGCTTTTTTAAGCTCTTTGGGAAAAAGTATTCTTTCATCACTTACTCATTGACATAATGTTTAATACCAGTGATACCTGACGTGGCTTACCTTCCTCCACTGCCAAACCCAACCCAGATTATACCTTGGGAAACAGTCCATTTTGAAAACACCCACTACAAACCCTGGTATGAAGGATTCTAATTTGATTACTGGAAACACACTTTTTTGGTCTTAAAAGTGTTGAGTTTCCTCTTTTGGTCACCACTTCCTATGTGGCCATTAGAGTAGCTGGCTCTAAGTATGCCTTTCATTGATGCATTCAGGTGTGAGTTAATTGCTGGTCCCTTTGACACTTCAAAATGAAGAGACAAATACTAATTTTTTTCCAGTGACGATTCTTTAAATACACTGTCAACTAACCCTGGACTATGAGGAAAGAAATCCTTTCTCCATGGTGGGGATTAAATTTCCACATAAATTCAGCATATTTACCCAAACAAATTGTCATTCCTGACTTCTCCAACTCAGGTCTTCTATGATCACAAGATAATTGTTACACTAAGCCAGGGTTTCCTAACACAAGCACTGCTGACATTTTGGCTTGAACAATTCTTTGTTATGGAGGGCTGTCCTGTGTGTTACAGAATGCTTAGCATATTGCTGGCCTCTACCCTAGATGCCAGTGGCAGCTTTACCCCTCCAACCAAGTCATGCCTACCATAAATATCTCTAGACATTGCCAATAACTCTTAAGGGGTAAAAATGCCCTTGGTTGAGAACAACTGGTCTAAGTGACTCCTTCCTTGAGAGTCACCCACTTTACAAGGCCTATAATGGAGGCCTTGCACTTGATTTAGAAGGTGGAGTACGTACCACTGAATGTTTTATTCTCTGTCTTTGCGATTCAGTAAAACCACAAACTGTAACAATCCCCTCTTAATATCCTTCTACAGCTGATAACTACATTTTCTTCATTAACTTACATTTCCAGTGATGTTTTAGTAGCCTAGTGATATTTCTCTATAAAGGTTGTTGCCATTGGCAACTGCCCTATTGGCCTGTACCTCATGCTCAGCCAGCAACCACCTGCCACACAGATGTGACTTCAGAAGCAAAAGCTGTCATGTGCTAAGGCTCAAGAATTGTTCAGTATGGGGGAAAAAAAGTATTTCTTTGAAGTTGTGATTTCTAAACGCCTCTGTGATGTGGGCCATCCTCAGGGAAAATAAGTCCTTTCATATTCATGCAACACCTTCAAACTGCAGGTCTATTCTTCTATATGCACTTAAATCCAGCCCAGTCATACATCAAACTATAACTATGGCATCAAAAAAAAAAAAAAAACAAATTTGAAAATATCAGGAAACAAATCTGCCAGACCTGGACTGTACTATAAAATATCTTATTTAGACTCGCTACACGATTTAGAAGAGAGTAAGTGGGATGGGGGTAGAGGAGGTTATTGTATTACATGGCAACAGTACATATACACACACACACACATACGTACACACCTTATCTTCTAAGTATATTCAGATATCTAAAATTCATGTACATTTTATTCCCCCAAAATATGTTGTATATGACATTGATTGTGGGGATTGATTAGTGTTTGTGTGCAAAGCTGAGCTCTCAAACCTGTGGCTGAGGGAGGATAATGGTTCACTAAAAGTCCTATCTAGGTGAAACTAATGTTGTATTATAATATATTAAAAAATTCAGGTCTTCTTAGACCTTTTTCTAATAAAACTTCTTTTAAAATTTTACAATAGTTTTTGTTTTAATGGAATCTGACCAGCATTTGTTAATCTGAATCTTCATCCATTAATTTAGGTCATAATTTTGTTAATGGATAATTTTTAAACAATTGAAAAATCATGACTCTTATACAAATATAATATAAATATATATCAAAGATGTTAATAATGAATGAGGTAACCATTATAACCAGGTCAAAGGAGAGTCCCAAAAAGCACACAGACATAAAAAATAAGAACTTCTGTAATGAATTTACAAACATATTTTTTTAAAAGGCCCATCCACAGTGTAATAATCAATTGCATTCTACTAGACACAATTAATTTGGATTTTATAGATAATAATCATTTGGATTATTGTAATTTTTATATAATTTACATAGTTTGAAAATAATTCAAAGACAGTAAAACGTAGATAACCTGAATGGGCAATCTAGACATGTACCCACTGTTTTTCCCTCATTTTAAAGTTTCTGAACTTTTTTCTTAACATTTTTTAAGGCAAAGACTGTATTTGAAGTTTTATATTAATGATTTATTAAAGTTTCTGAATTTTTCTGTTGATATTTGCTTAAACATAAGAAATAGGGTTTAATTAATCTCATTGGCCTACAAGGAAAAATAATAATCAATTTCTTCATATAAATTTTAATAAGTTGTTATGTCATTATTTTATTAACGAATTCAATGCTAGAACATTATGGCAAGGTGTTTGTTACTTGTAAGTGTAATTGTGATATAAAATTTGAACGAAAGTGAAATACTAAGAATGTTAAAAAGGCATGAGTTTAACAAACATAAGAATAAGTTCTTTACACTAGTGATAATATAATGTAATAGTTTTTAAAGTATTAATTTCTTTTATTTTCACAATAAAATTTGAATATTTTATTGTAATCAATATCACAATCAACTTATATAAATTATAAGTTTTTTAAACGAATAAGAAATAAATATAAACAACTACGTAAAATGAAAAAATCCGAGGCTACATATCTATGAGTGTTTATGTGTTTCCTCAATGGAACAGAAATCTGAGCTGAAGTAACGTCTTCTGTTAAAAGTTTTTCATCCTTTTCTTCAAATGTCTAAATACTAACAGCACTCAGAAAATGTAGTTTTACATTTCACAATGAAGTTGTGAAGTTTTACATTTCACATTTCACAGTGATGTCAAATCCTCAGGTCAAAGTTTTTTTTAAAAAAAAAAATATAACAACAGCAAAATAAGTTCCGATTGACATTAGCCAAAAGTAAAATTGATCTCAGTGTGTCCTGTCCAGATCAGCGCTGTACCGGTGGTACATCAATATGTGCAATGAGGGCACCCCCTAGTGGTCAGTCACTAACGCAGCTTTTTAACTGACAGTCTTACAAGTGCATTCAAAGACAAAAACAGGAATTTAAGAAAAAAGCTATCAAAATAGAAGCAATATGCAGAATGATACATTTAAAATAGAAGTAAAATGGAAGAAAAGTCTTCTCAGTTTCCCCACTGTTCCCGTTCCCCAAGCCATTCCCAGTGGCTGGGAGCACTCTCCCCACCCCCGCCTTTGTGGGTCTTTTTGTTTGTTTTTTTTTTCCAGTGGTTACAATTATCATATCTCCCTACAATTTATCTTTTGTTTCCCCAATTTAGGCAGTATTCAATTCTTGGTGCTAAATATTTAAATTAAAACAAACAAAAATATGTATGGAAAGCTTTCCTGTATTCCATTTCTTGCTAGAACTACTGTCATTCTTTCAAAAGGTTTATGGCTCTGAGTTTGCTGTAGAGTCTTGTGAAGCTCTTTTTTGTTTCTTTAAAGAGAAAATAAGATTCATTAAAAATCTTCTTCTAGCACATAACCTACTTTCTCAGATAACAACATCTAGAAAATCCACCATTTCTGAGAAACAACTCAAAAAGTCATGTAGTTAGTTAAGGGTGAGGATTATAAAAAAAACCTACAGAGGACATTGAAATCTGTTCACAGAGCCAGATACAATATCTTGATTAGTAAATTAAACATCAATTACCTTTATTCTGAAAATCATTTTTTAAATGATTATGTGACTACATGATTCACAGAATTTTAATGTAGGATAAATAAGATCGTCTTTAAAGAGCCTAGCAGAGTAGCAAACATATAATAAATGCATAGTATGTAATACTTTTCTTCATACCCTTTTAGATATGTTTTCTTTTGTCACCTCTTTCTACCATTCCAATTTTGTAATATGAGTCACCTGACAGAAGGGAAGTATAGCATATCAAAAGTTGGATTGGAAAGAGAAAGGAGTCTTTAAAAATTCTTAAAATACCCTGCTTTTGTATATTTTATAAAGACACTTGGCCCCGAGAATACATTGATAGAGAATCTCTTAGGGCCTGTAGGAGTTTCTGAAGTCTTAGCTTCAGTTCTTTAATTATAAATGCACACCTACTGATCTGATTTACTTAAGATAGAAGAAAACTTGGTAAACGTGCTTTATTATTCCATGCAGGCTACTTACTATATAAGTTATGATACTAGCTTTAGTTGCTGTGCCCCTAAACATACTTGGATAGAGGTTGCAATGAAAGATAATAAAATTAATAACATGAATAATAATATACATTTATTACCTATTGTATCAACATTGAAACATAATAGTTACACTGCTAATCTCCTTTGCCTTACATGTATTTTAGATAAAATAAAAGTTCACTGAGTAAAGATAATGTTAACAAAATCTCCCAATAATTATCCTATGTGATTCTTTACAAATTTCCAAATGCACTACTCAGGCAAAACACAAGCAAAATTTGTTGAAGTAATCCTACAGAAAGACTATTGAAATTTGACTTTTTTCCATAAAAACCATGTTCCAAAATCTTGTCGCTGAGCAGTTCTATCAAATCAAGAAAATAAAGAGAATTCTATCACTAATATTTAGTTTTCAATCAATATTTGAGTTATACAGCAACAATTCATCCCTTTTGTGTTTGACACTTGAAATTTCAAGTTCTTCAATGTTTTCAAATCTTCAAACATAGCTATCAGATTTGCCCATTTCTCTTGTAAGTTGTTCTTTAAAGACTGTATTAGTCAATTAATGTTATTCTGCACATGCACAATTAAAATAGTCAGAATTTTCCCTATACCCAACCCTAGTATTCTAAATATTGGGTGATTGTATATTCTAGCATATTTCTTTCTAAAAATCAATCAAATTAAGTATGGAATAGAAATACCTTTTTGCAGTAACATATTTACAAAACAAAGCAAATGGTTCAGTATTTAATATTTTTTTCTCCAATATAATTGTGTTATTTTATTATAAGGTTCAGGTTTTCTATTAGACCTTGTGATACATGACCTTTTGGAAACCAATGATTGGTAGTAAATAGCATATTTCATCCTAAAAACAGGTAATTTTTTCTCATTTTTATTTTAACAAAAATGTGAATCACCAAACCAGCATTACTGAAGTGTCAATAGTGTTCAATTTCATACACCTCCCCTTCACCATAATTATGGTCATTTGGTCCAAAGCATTTGTCAGTTTTGAAGATAGTCTCCTTCAATTCTAAAATAATTTCCATTTTCAATGAAATATTTAGTCATATAATCAACATACAAAAGAAATTGAGAAAAATTATATGTCTATTCATTATAAATTCAAAAATGAATCCCAAAATATAAAATGCAATATTATACCTTACAAATCTTTAAATTTGACATCCTTATTGAAGTTATCAATATAGTACTCAACAATATTAGAAATTATTTTTTATTGTTTTTCAAGTGGAATATTTAGGAGTATCAGTAATGAAATGTTTCACAAGAGTATCTCTGGTGATGTTAGACTTTAAAGATTTTATTTTATTTTGCTTTGTGCTTAATAATAGGATGATTTATCTATTTTTTTCTAGTTTTCCCCTAAGTCTAGATATTATTTTCATATATTTTAGAAATTCACTCTATAATTTAAAAAGTCTCTTATTCTTTCCTCTCTCTTGTTTTTTGCCCTTAAATAAACTTTGCATGATTTGATTTGACCTTCATCAGGTCCAAAGGTTCGTGTGGTATCATTAGTTAGTAGTCGTAAGGGGATATATAAGTAAACTTGGACCTGATATTTGAAATATGTGTGAATTCATCATGACTCTACTTTTAGTTGAACATTTGATTTATTCTCCCTGGCTACATTTGCAGAGCAACAAAGGTTATAAATTAATTAATTTTCCCTGAGGTATATGGTTTTATACTCTACACTGCTGGGCTCCCAATAAAGTGTAAAGCTTGAACACCCATTTTCATAAATTTGTTTTCTAATGTAAAGTAAACCTTTTATTTAAACTCCCAAGATAAAGAAAACACCTGATTAAAATTTGGGGTAAAATTTGGAGGTATAAATAGGTTGTTAGGAATGGTAATCAACATGTTCCTTCTCTTCTCAGAGACTTCTCTTCTGACAGTAAAACTTATTTGTCTTCATATCCTTTGTAGTTCAGGCTTCATGTTTTTCCTGACCTGGAAATCTGCCTCTGCACCTCATTATATCTGAACAAGCAGCATAAATCCAATCCCCAAAGCATTGTTGAGTAAGTAGCTCCTTGAGAATACAAAGATGAATATAACATTACAACCTACAGCACAAAAGTGAATAGAAGTTCTGCAAAATATGAGTCTGTTTTCTCTTTCTCCCACCTTATATTCTTCTTTCTCTGTTTCAAAAAATCTCCTACCCCTATCCCCAACCTCCCCCATCCTGTATCTCTAAGCAACTTTGTTCCAGCTTTCCTCAGCTTCTAGGATCTCTCCTTTCCTTAATTCCTTTCTGCTATAAAATATCTATCAACATGTCTCTAATTAGCACATTACTCACATCACCCACTTAGAAAAATTAGAATCTTTTAGATCTCACTTTTTCTAGTGATTAAATGGACTCCAACAATGTGTAGTGTTGGCACTGGGACACATTCTTAAGGTGTCTGATACCAAACATCATCAATTATAAAGAGTGGTCGTGTTCTGGAGAATAATATTCTCTTGCTAGTATGTACCAATCAACATTGAGGAGAATCCCTCACACAAAGTCAGAAGTTAACCTCATCTATCCTGAATGTAATTATCAGAGCACAATGGGTCTATGTCTTGGACTTACCTATTTGACTTCTTGAGGTTATGAGTTTGACCTTCCTAGACTTTATCCCCTTCTTTTTCCTTTATGTCTGGCTTAACGTAAAGGAAATATACAAGCTGTTTCACATTTTCTATCACCAACATGTCTGGATTCCTGAACAACTTTTTCTAGAATGTCTGAATACATTTTAACCGTTCCCTCTTGAAATATCTAGATCGATGGACACAGAATTCAGTTTGCTGGCTCAGCCTATTTCAGCAGTTTGGCCTGACAGCTTGGCTAGAAAGACCGGAGAAGTAGACTACCATACTAGATCAGAAATATTTATCTAAAGATTATAAATCTCAAAATATGCTTAGCTTTCAAAAATGAAAAATGCTAACTCATATATGCTTTGATCATTTATAACTGATAAAACTGTCTCATTTCTATTCCCTGGGCCATATTTTCCTTATCACTTGAACTTTAAATAGTGGATTAAATAATCTTTGATATATCTTCTAGCTATAAAATGTGATCTTTTCATTTTGCTGGGATGTGCTTAACCCTGTATATCTAACCACCCAATCTTTGACTGTCTTTTTGACATAGAAGACTGACATTTACTCTATGCAGTTTCATGTTCACAGAAAAAGAAAGTGAGAGGAGAAAAGAGACAAAGAGATCAAGATTTTCAATTTCTTTGTGATACGATTTTCCCAAACACAACGAAGTCATTTCATGATTTTCTACATGTCTATACCTGTCTAACGCCATGCTCTGGGAAGCCAGTATTTCTATTTCATAATAGAATCAATTTCTTTTCTAGGAACTCTCAGTTTCCTATTTGTTCCATACAAGTTGACAAAGAACAAATTTCTTAAAAGATCAAGGCTTCTGTTTTTGTAAAGCATTCAAAACACAATAGAGGAAAATATATACTTTCGTTTTTCAAATTTTTTTCATATTACCAGACTTTTATTGTTTGGTGGTTGTTATTGTTTTTAAGCTTACATAAATAAAGACCTCAAGTAAATGATATATTTGTACTTATTGCCTAATAACGACAAAACTGAGCTACTACTTCTTCCTGTAAGACTGTCATTGCTTCCTAAATTACAAACCTTAGGGTCCTTTTGTTTAAAAAATCCCATCCATCTATCTTTTGCCCAAACCTGTCACTTTTAGCTTCATCTCATCTCCAAAACTCTGCCCCTTCCTCATAACCCCTACTGTGGGTGTCTTTGGTGTGCCTGTCTCAGTATTCGCACATCACTGTCATTCATATTTCATGTTGATGATGCTGATAGTGATTGCTTCCTGTATATAAATGGAAAGAAGAAAAACTCACACCAGACAATACATCTCTAAAGCCTGCAGCCAATAATTGAAATCCAGTTGCATTTGCAGCTTGGTAATTTCAGATTTTGGAAAAAGAGGCCTCTTTGCTGATAGCTTCATGCCAGGCTGTTCTGTCCAACACTGCTATTTCCCTAGAGTTTACCTGTCTGACACATTGTACGAAGCTATCCTTTGGCAGGTGTGAACCTTTGCACTTGGACCAGAATGGATAAAATTAAACTGGCTACAAATAGAATTTATTTATTTATTTGATAGCTATTACAAACAGAAGGTCATGCCTATATTGATGTGTTTCACCTAATGAAAGTTGATAACACAGATGGCATATTTGAATTAGGGAATAAACCTTTACATATGGAAAGGATTATTCACATCACAAAAGAATTCACTGAAGGTTTCCACTAAGATATTAATACTTTAAAAATGATTCTTGTGTTCAAGTCAATTGATAAGGAAACTCAGGCACTCCAGGATCACATGGATTGAAGTTCCTTCCCACTACTTTTGTTCCAACTATATTTTTTAGCTATATGTATCTCTATAAGTATATATGCTTTTAACAAGAAAGGTAGCTATTATATGGAAGCCAAGATAATTTAACTATAACACATGACATGTTGAAGGAACCAGGTATCACTTTAATTTTTAAATTATTTTTACTGGAATGTTAAGATTAATGAGAATTAATTTTTATGTTTTTATTAGCTTTCCTACTCCTAGAAACTAAGAGAATACTTTGAATCAGCAACAGTGAGAGTGTGAGACAGAATTAGATCTCTGAATCATTTTTTATTAGTAAGAGTAGCATTACTATACAGTTCAATTCAATTTCACAACCAAAAAAGGAAATTTCAGGAGCTCCTATAACTAAAAAGGATAGAATGGAAAGATTGCAAAAAGGTTCCAGGCTTCTGTGAACAAAAGCTTTTGAACTTGGAGACAGTTTTATAGTGATTCTGAAGATATTTTTTATTTCACTAGGTTTCCTGAATAATTTCTTAATTGGGTGTGAATTTAAAATAAACTCTTTAAACAAGATTTAGTTTTAATGGAATTAGCTATGCTATATTTTGAATTTCAAATCTGTGTTCAATGCTTTCCTGAAAAAGAGATAGCTTTATTCTAAGGTTGTTTTATCATTATAGGAGATGAATTCTTCAGAGGGTTTTCAAGAAAGATCTGACTTTTAACAAATTTAATTATTTAACAATTAGCAATAGAAAGAAAAGGATGTCCCACTGTATAACTTTTATGACTTTGGGTGAAAGAAAAATATTGCAGAATTTGGAATAAGAATATGTGGCTTATTGTCATTGCTCTGCCATTAGACCATGCAAAAATCACCTTAAAATTTCTGGACTTTATTTTTCACACATGTTAAAGAGCTATTCCAGACTAACGCAGCTCACAGATTGTTGTTGTAACAATCAGAAAACTGATTTGAAACTATTTGAAAGTACAAAGAGCATTTCCAAGAAATGGTCAGAAAAAAGGAAAATAGTTTTAACAGCTATTTAAAGATGAAGGCTTCACCATCAGTGCATTTTAGGTCTTTTATCAGAATATCTTTAGTAGGTTATCTTTGAGATGTAGTGCTATCATTAGCCCTTAAATAGCCTCTTTATAATTTAGAATTGAAAAAGATAAGCCCCATATATTTTCTCAATCCCCCAATATGTACTATAAACACATAGAAAGAAATTGAGGCGGGGTTAGATTATATAGGCACATTCTTGGTATCTCAGAATTTAATCACGATCTACCGAAAACATAGACTCTGGAAATTATACACAAACTAAACAAAACTACCTTGACAGAGAAAGTAAAACATAACAAAACAGTATTTCAGGGACAACAGATAGAATACCTGATGAATTCATCCTCCTATGATTTTTTTTTTTTTTACCATTGTTTCCTGTTTCCCTGTAAATTAAATTTCCTGATTGATGAAACATACTGGTCCTTGAGATTAACCTCAATTGGTTAGAGCATGTTGCCTGAGAAGCCACAGTTAAGAGATAGAAGTTTCAAATGTCAGATGGTTTTTCACTATTTGGTAGCTTGGGTGGATCAGGACAATACCATCGCCAACTCTAAAAAAGCAGGCCAAACCGGTAACCTGCCAACACTGGTCCATGGCATCGACAGAGTATAACACAGGGATGACACAGTATGAAATCTCCCATTGTTCCCCACACTACTCATTTACTTTGCATTTATCTTTGTATGCTTTTCCTGAGGTTCATTTTCTTCTGCTGACATACTGAATAATTGTCCTTGAAAGATATAAGCTCTTTATATTTTTCTTGTTTAAATCAACTCAGTTTATTGTTTTACTTCCTTATTTATCACTGAAAGTATTTTCCCTTATCTAATTTTTATTACGATACATGTATAATATGAATTTGTGTGTGTATATACATATATATAAAACTTTTATGTTTATGTATATCTTGATATTTTATGTTTCTCTCTATTTATCCTGAATATCATGATATAATATATATTTATTTTATATCTGAATGTATATAATTCATTTTATCTCTAGAGATATAAATATAATTTTCCATAATTAAAAGCAAATATATGTATGTATATTTAAATATATAAGTTGATGATCCCATATTCATCAACTTACAAATACATTTTATGAAAAATAAGCTTAATTAATGAAAACATACTCTGCAATTTTATCTTCCTACTACATATAATAGGAAGATCTCACATTTGAATAGGACATTATTAAACCAATTATCATTGGCGAGGGAAAATATTTCTTGGATATCCATAGACTATAGGATTTGTTTTGTGTAGGTGTGTTTATACATGTGTTGTAATATATAAATATATTAATATATTCATTGGTTCTGCTATAGACAGTCATTCCCATGTATTAGAAGATATCTGTTATGATTTTATAAAGAAAGCCCTGATTTCCTTTTCTTGCTTTCTCATATTGTACCAAATAAGTAATGATTCTCCCCGGTGATATATTTATTCATTGAAAATATATTTATTAAGCCTGACTCTCATGCCAGATAACATCCTAGGGTATAAAGATGATACTTATGAATAAGTTAGAAGTACTGGCTTTTTCTGTATTTCTATATGAACTGCTAGATGTTTGTATATCATTTGTCTTCTTTCTCATTTTTGATCTTTTGAGCACGTATGGCCTAAAACCCTTCCTCAAACTTAGATTTTTGCTTTTTGTCTAAGCTCACTGGATGATTATTTTTTCACTTCTTAATAGTGTTCTTCAAAATCTTTTATAAATGAAGTAGTATTACCTAGTAAAACATTGAGTTAACTGTCACATGCATTATATTTTGTCTTGGTTCTTACTTTTGAAAATAAAAGAATCATTGTTTTAAATATAATACGTGCCCATTGTAGAAAATTTGGACAATACGAAGGAAGAAAATTAAAGCTTCTATGTAACCAAGACTAAGAAATAACAACTGTTAACACTGTTAACCTTCTTTCATATTTCCTGATCTGTTTCAATGGACATAATGCATAAGTCTGAAAATTCTAAAGGTGGCAGATGGCTATGACCCTGAGCAGCAGGCACCACAAAGTTAAGTGTTGCTCATGGAGAGCTAATCACACTCCCCTCCAGTTGTACGTCCAGGGATGTGAATTGTGGGGACCAAATATAGAACCACTGGTAGGCATATTGTATGTTGCCACTTCAAAAGGAACTTGTCTGATAGGGCTTCTGCTAGAAAAAATGGGGCCCTGTAAGAGAGAAATTCCAAGAGGAGTAGAAAGCCAGAGACCAGAGTCTCAGGGGACAACAGAAGCAGCCTGTTGAAGTAGAGTAAGTTTGGGTGTCAATAGAGGGACCCACACAGGATCCTCCAGAGAAATCAGGAATGCTCCCATGCAAGACAGTTTCTATCTTAATTAACAACAAACTCAAAAGAATCCAAAGGTGAGGCAGGCAGTGAAGACATGCTCCCTGGCTTTCCCTGCTCTTCTCCCCATACTCCACAACCAGAGAGTTCTGGAACAAATATGATTAATGGATTAAAGCCAGGTCTAGTTGGGATGTCTGGCTCAGTGGTTTTGGCTTTGAATGAAAATCAGAATGATGAATGATGTACTGCAATTTTTTATAATAAAGACCATTAATTGTTAGATTAAAATTATCTATTATGTATGAGTGGCAAAAAAAGACATGGGGGTCCAGTTTTTCTTTCAGGGTTTTCATCCAATGGCAAGGAGAAATTTCTCCCTCTGAATAAATTCTACAGTGACATTGAGTGACAAGAATAAGTGGCTCTCATGTTTATATTTCCAAACTCAAATTTATATAATATGCCGGTTATGAATACATATATCAATACTTATATCAATAGATAGCTAGTTACAGTAATAGATACATCTTATAGGACTAAGAGTTGTAATATTTCCATTCAATCCTGTTATAACCAAACTTCTGAAAATATTCTGCTATTGTTTATCCTAAGAAGACCTGTTTCCATTCCTTAATTTATTCTGCACAAAGGCATGTTGGATTTCTAGCGAAAATTTATATGCAATACGTATATATAAAATTTTCAAATGTATGGAATGCCTTCTTACTTTTCTTTTCTCCAATCTCTTCCCCAAATATCAGTAAAACCTTATCTAGAGGTAACTCATAAGAGAACATGAAAATAAAATCAAAGCATTATTTGGTTTAACTTCAACAATCCCCCAAATGTGATGTAAGGATAAGAAATCATAGTTTCTGCTGTGTGTGTTAATTATGCTCTTTAAGTTGCATATAATATATAACGTGTTCAGTATCCTGAATGTGTATTGGCATGGGCCTCTGAGACAACTTGTTTTCTTGTACTTGGGTTCTGAAAACAAATGTTACCGCATATAAAGTCTTCATTTTCATTATAAAGTTACATCTTCAATTAGTGGGATCCTGTATGCCTTAAACATAAAACAAGCTGATGGAAATTGACATTAATGCAGCAGTTAGAACCCAAGTGAAAAAGCTGCTTGAATTGAGTGCATAGTGGACTTGTAGCTATGTATTTTAAAATGCTACCTGTGCTTAGGTATCCCAATAGTCCCTAAATGCCTGGGCTCTCTTATTAGGAGACAATATTTAATCCAGTAATGTCAGAAATTTAAATACCTTATAGCCATAACTTTGGCGCAGGCTGGAATAACACAGAATGTCCCCAGGTCTTTGCCATTCTGCTGTATTTAGTGAGACGAGCTAGCCTCCTCTGTACCAACTAAGAATAGGGCTAGGCAGCTGTAACAGAGCTCTCAAAATATGCAATTAGTAGTAAACTGAGGATATGAAAAGAGAACTTTTCATGTAAGAGTTTACTCTGTGCAATCAGGAATATAGAAGTGAGTAGACTCTGACTTTGGTTTAGCAGCTTCTTAAACATGATGGATTTGGTTTGTACAACAGTCTTGGTCTTCCACTCCTGAAAATGGCTTGCGGCACTTAAATAATCACACCCACATTCTAGGCAACAGGAAGAGGAAAAGGAGGACAAAAAAGCTTTCTAAGAATTTCTACCCTTCTGCTTGCATTTTATTGCTCACACACATCTAAAAAGAAAATTTGTAAATACGATATTTTATGGGGCAAATTGCCACCTCTAATAATTCTGTGTGATGGTGGTGATGAGAGTTCTTTCAGAAGAAATGGGGAAACAATGAGAATGATTAGATAACTACTATTTTTGCCATTGAACAAAGCCTAATGAAAGGCCGTGGCTTGGTGGCCACAAATATCCCCAGAACAAGGCCTGCCTATTCCCCACTTTATTACTCTACTTGAAGTAGGAGAACTCCAACCTTCAATGGCACTATTGTCTTGGAGGCTTTCATTTCTCTGCCAATGGTTCAAGGAAAGGCAGCAAAGAGAGCAAAAAGAGTGTTTTCAGTTGAAACTTTGAAATAGATAAATTGTTCCATGTTGATCAAACATAATTGAGTGCTTTTATAAGGATTACAGAATAATAAGAGACAGTTCAAAATTTTAGAACAAGTCTTCATAAAAGTGAAGTACAATTGAGGAGCATTCGAGATCTTTTAATTAAGGCAATAATGTAATGATAAGGTATCTTGTCATCCTTCTGAAACCTGTGTCCACTGCTTCCTATTTTAACCAACTATATTTTTTCACCATTGTGAGGTATTCAGTAACTCTGAAAAATTTTTGAATATATCTTTCTTTCTCTTCTCCTTTTCTCCCTCATTTTTTTGCTACTTCACTATGCTCTAAATTGTATTCATGTAAATCTAGTGTTCTATGATATGTTAACCAGTTCATTTACAAAATAATCTGAGATCTATAACCAATATATTGAGTATTACTCCCCATAAAGATTCACAATTCATATTTGCATTTTAAACATTTTGAGAAGACTTGTAATAAAAGAACTCAATTTAAATCAGCATTTCCCATATTTGTGTTAACATTTAAATCATTTTTCTTGCCTATTAACATCATGTGGAAAGTCTCATAGAAGGCAGTTTATATAAAGTTTATTCTAATTTAGCCTTATGTTTATACATACCTTCCATTTTCTTATGAAATCTATGTATCTTTAGATTTAATATGCCACTACTATTTCAATTTGTGCCTCTGTATGTTAAAATAAAAATCCAGTGACACATAGTGGGTTCTATTTGTCCAGGTACTTAAACATAGTCCGAGCAATTATGGCTTGAGTGATGGGGTCAGACATTATAAAGTCTGGTAACCTATGTATTAGACACTTCTTGAGAGATAGAGCTTCACAAGATATCTGTGGAGTGTTGAATCCACTCAGTGGATCATTCACTCCTTTCCAATACATACTCTCTGATGTTCTCATTAAACCTGAGGCCATAGTCCTTTATGGTGCACTCCTATAAACACCAAGTCAGGTTTGGGAGAATAAATTGAATGAACTGTCTCTATCATTTCTCAATAAAATAAAAGGAAAACTGTAACTGTAGCCTGCATAAGAGTTACATGTAGATTTACTAAGCTTTGGGATCCTCTTCATTGAAACACATTTCTGAAGGGGGGTAAAATCAATATTAAACTATATTTGATATATTTCTTTGCTAAAAGCCACAACTTCCAATATTCTAGAGAGGAATGATTTATAACTATTACATCCAACAAAATGTTCTTTTTGGCCCTGAAATCTGATAATTTGGTTTTACATGGTGACTGTGCTTCCAGAAATAAAACTCCTGTCCATCACCATTATTATCATCAAGGATAGCCTGACAATTGCTATGGAAAGCATAGCACATTTTCACTGCTTTACTCATGTGTGATAATTGCAGATTTTGGAAATGTATTAGCTACAGAAAAAGAAGAATGAAGACCTTAAAGCTGTTTTAGGTAGAAATAAGCAAGGCAACCTTGGCATTCTATCTTGGGAGCACTTTTCTTGGTGTACTCTGTGTAATATATTTTCTTTTGGCCTTGCAGATGTATTTTTGAATCTATCAACCTGAAAACATTTTCACTGCCTTGCAAATGTTTTATCAGCCTGTCTCTCTTTCCACACAGAACCTGATGCAGATTACAAGTGAAAGGTAGAGAATGAGAATATAGTGCTCATTTTTTTTATTTTTTAATTCTTTTTGGTTTCTTTTTTTTTCTTTTTTGTGGGGGCTGGGAATCTCTCTGGATAGGTCATGGTCATGTGATTGCATATGGATATCTTGAAGCAAAAAGAAACAATCTTTTAGATACATGCCTTCCCCTGAACAAAACAATTCCTCTTGGCCCTCGTATAAGAATCTTCAAGACACTAGAAGTGGCTGCAAAATAAGGAAAATTGGTAATTCTACTTGTGTTATTATGTGACAGTCTTGATGGTTCACCCGATAATGGGCCACAGCTGCTAGGAAAGATATATAATGATTTTACATCAGAAATGGAATTCCCTCCATATTTTTCCCCAAGAGGGGAATCAGTTTTCAACTCATACTGCAATTAAGAAGTTACTCTCCTTCAGTAAAAGTAGATTATAGTACCTACTCCTTTCCTACTGAGCCAAAAAACAGCCATAACTTGGGTGCAAAAAACAAAAAAAAGAAAAATTTAACCTCACAGATGAAGAGTTCAGTTACAGAGAGAGCAAATGTGATAAGTAAACACAGGGAAACATATGGTTTCTCAAGCAATTAAGTTGTTGATCTTAACATCTTTAAGAATATCATTGATAAAAAGTCAATACTTGAAGGAACATTAAAAAGGTCATATGAACAAAGGTTGAAACTCTATACAAGAAGTAATGAATAATCCAATAGAGGAATACCTCATTTTATAGTGTTTTGTTCTTTATGGAGCTATTCAGATTTTGCATTTTTTAAAAATTGAAAGTTTGTGGCAATATTGCCTTGAGCAAGTCTATTGATGCCATTTTTCTGACAGTATGTGCTCACTTCATGTCTCTGTGTCACAGTTTGTGACACAGTTTGTGGTAATTCTGTGGTAAAACTGTATGCCACAGTTTGTGGTAATTCTCACAATATTTCAAACATTTTAATTATTATATCTGTTATTGTGATCTGTGATTAGTCATATTTGATATTACTATTATAATTATTTGAGGTACCAGGAACAGAGCCCATATAAGATAGCAAACTTAAATGTTCTGTGAGTTCTGACTACTCTATCAACCAGCCAATTCTTCATCTCTCTTCCTCTCCTTAAGCTTCCTTGTTTCCTGAGTCAAAACAATATAAAAGTTAGGCCAATTGAAAACCCTCTAATGGCCTCTTAAGGAAGAGTTACAAGTCTCTCACTGTAAATCAAAAGTTAGATGTGATTAAGTTTAGTGAAGAAGGCATGTTAAAGGTAAAAACGGGCCAAAAGCTAGCTAGGCCTCTTGTGCCAAACAGTTAACCAAGTTCTGAATGCAACGGAATATTTCTTGAAGGAAATTAAAAGTGCTACTCCAGTGAACACACGAATGATAAGAAAGAAAAACAGCTTTATTGCTGATATGGAGAAAGTTCAGTGGTCTGGATAGAAGATTAAATACCCACAACATTCCCTTAAGCCAAAGCCTAAATCAGAACAAGGCCTTAATCTTCTTCAATTCTATGAAGGCTGAGAGAGGTGAGGAAACTGCAGAAGAAAAGTTTGAAGCTAGAATACATTGGTTCATGTGATAGAAGGAATCTTCCCTCATAATGTAAAAGTGGAAGGTGAAGTAGCAAGTGTTGATGTAGAAGCTGTAGCAAGTTATCCAGATCTGGATAAAATAATTGATGACAATGTCTACACTAAACAATAAATTTTCAATGTAGGTGAAACAGTCTTGTATTGGAAGATGCCATAAGAGATTTTCATAACTAGAGAGAAGTCAATGCCTGACTTCAAAACTTCAAAGGACAGCCTGATTCTCATAATAGGGGTTAATGCAGCTGGTGACTTTAAGTGGAAGCCAACGTTTACTTTCCATTCTGAAAATTCTAGGGCCCGTAGGTATTATGCTAAACCAACACTGAATATGCTCTATAAATGGAACAACAAATCCTGGATGACAGCACATTTGTTTATAGCACGGTTGACTGAATAGTTTTTAAACCCACTGTTGAGATCTACCGCTCAGAAATAAAAGATTTATTTGAAAATATTACTGATCATTGATAATGCACCCAAGAGCTCTAATGGATATGTACAAGGTTATAATGTTGTTTTTATGCCTGCTAACACTGCAGCCCACGGATCAAGGAGTAATTTCAATTTTCAAGTCTTATTATTTAAGAAATGCATTTGTAAACCTATAGTGGCTATAGATAGTGATTCCTCTGATGAATCTGAGCAAAGTTAATTGAAACCCTTTTGGAAAGCATGCTAGACACCATGCTAGACACTATTAAGAGCAGTTTTGATTCATAGGGGGAGATAAAAATACCAACATTAACAGGATTTTAGAAGAAGTTGATTCCAAACCTCATGGATGACTTTGAGAGGTTTAAGACTTCAGTGAAGGAAGTAACTGCAGATATGGCAGAAATAGCAAGAGAACTAGAATTAGAATTAGAGCCTGAAGATGTGACTAAATTGTTGCAATCTCATGTAAAACCTGAACAGATGAGAAGTTACTTCTTATGGATGAGATAGAATCTATTCCTGGTGAAGATGCTGTGAACATTGTTGAAATGACAACAAAAGATTTAGGAATATTAC
>CAUYRT010006446.1:0-46128 GCA_963574885.1 Lepilemur ruficaudatus | reverse complement strand
TGTATTTCTAGTTTTTAGGCTTAAAACAAACTGGTCCTGACTTGTTTAAGTTTAATGTAGTTAGAAGACCTCTTAACCTGGTATATTAAGACTAAAATGGGGGACAGGAATTTTCCCATAGAATGAACAAAAAGTTGTTTTGTTTGTTTTCCATTTCTTTTAGTTCTGCTCTGACCTTTGTTATTTGTTTTTCTTCTGCTGGCACTGGGTTTGGTTTGCTCATCCTTTTCTAGTTCCTTGAGATGTGATATTAGGTTGTTAATTTGTGATCTTTCTGACTTTTTTTTTTTTTTGAGACAGAGTCTCACTGTGTTGCCCAGGCTGGAGTGCCGTGGCGTCAGCCTAGCTCACAGCAACCTCACACTCCTGAGCTCAAGCGATCCTTCTGCCTCAGCCTCCCGAGTAGCTGGGACTACAGGCATGTGCCACCATGCCTGGCTAATTTTTTTTTATACATTTTTTTTAATTGGTCGATTAATTTGTTTCTATTTTTAGTAGAGATGGGGTCTCGCTCTTGCTCAGACTGGTTTCGAACTCCTGACCTTGAGCGATCCTTCCACCTCGGCCTCCCAGAGTGCTAGGATTACAGGCGTGACCCACCGCGCCCGGCCTCTTTCTGACTTTTGTATGTTGGCATTTAAGGCTGTGAATTTTCCCCTTAGGTATACTTTTGCTGTGTCCCAGAGATTATGATAGCTTTGTCTCCTTTGCCATTTAGTTCAAGGAATCTTTTGATTTCCATCTTAATTTCCTCCTTGACCCAATAATCATTCAGTAGCAGGCTGTTTAATTTCCGTGACTTTGTATAGAATTGTTACTCTTAGAATTGATCTCTAGGTTTTTTTTTTTGTTTTCTCCTAAGCCTGTTAATAAATCCAAATGATTTCTAGTTTTAATCCACTATGGTCTGAGAAGATACATGGTATGATTTCAGTTTTTTAAAATTTGTTGAGACGTGTTTTATGGCCTAAGATATGATCAGTCTTGGAGAGTAGCCCATGTGCTGATGAGGAGAATGTATATTAAGTAGTTTTGGGGTAGAATGTTCTGTAAATATCCGTTAGGTCCATATGTTTTAGAGTCCTGTTTAAGTCCAATGTTTCTTTTTTTATTTTCTGCTTTGATGATCTGTCCAGCTCTGATAGTGGGATATTGAAGTCCCCAGAAATTGAGATGCTATTATTTATTTCCTTGCTTAGATCTGGTAGAGTATGTTTTATATATCTGGGAGTTCCTGTGTTAGGTGCATATACATTTAGGATTGTTGTGTCCTCTCATTGAATTGCTCCCTTTACCATTATATAATGACCATCTTTGTCTTTCTTTACCATTGTTGATTTGAAGTCAATTTTGTCTGATATGAAAATGACTACTCCTGCTCTCTCTTGGTTTCCATATGCATGAAATATTTTTTTCTATCTTTTCACTTTGAGCTTGTTTGCATCCTTGTGGTTTAGATGTGTCTCCTGGAGGCAGCAGATATTCAGGTTGTGTTTTTTCATCTATTCAGTCAGCGTATGTCTTTTGAGTGGTGCATTCAAACCATTAATGTTAAGAGATAGAATTGATATTTGTGATGCTGTTCTGTTCATCATAATTGGTAGTACCTTGTTGCTTTGTTTTTCTTCTTGTGCTGTTGTTTTATAGGAGTTGTGAGCTTTGGCTGTTTTGGGTGATTTTACTCTGATGGGTATCTATGGTGTTGATTTGTGTATAATGCAGTTCTGAGTGTTTCCTGCAGGGCAGGTGGTCATGACAAATTCCCTCAATGTTTGCTTGTCTGGAAAAGGCTTAATTTCTCCATCAATTGTGAAAGTTAGTTTTGCAGGATACAAAATTGTAGGCTGGCAGTTTTTCTGTTTAAGAAGATTGAAGATGGGGGCCACACCCTTCTGGCTTATAAGATTTCTGCTGAGAAGTCTGCATTTAGCCTGATGGGCTTTCTCTTATAGTCAGTTGTTGCTTACATCTAGCTGCCTGTAGAATTCTCTCTTTCATTTTGATTTTGGCCAGGTTGATTACTGTGTGTCTTGGAGATGTCCTGTTTGCTATGAATCTTCCCGGTATTTGATGGCCATCTTGTATCTGGATGTCTGGATCTCTGGCAATACCAAGGAATTTTTCCTCAATAATTCCCTTGAATAGAGTTTCCATGTTTTTGTCTGTATCTTTTTGTCCCTCTGGGATACCTATAATTTGTACGTTAGTTCACTTCGTGTAGTCCCTTATCTCTCTCATTGCTCTGCCTTTTTTGTTCTCTTCTCTGCCTCTTTAAATGACTGGGTTAGCTCAAGGGCCTTGTCTTCAAGCTCTGAGATTCTTTCTTCTCCTTGGTTTAATCTGTTACTGAAACTTTCTGCTGTGTTTTGAAATTCCCTAATTGACTCTTTTATTTCTTTAAGTTCTATTATATCCTTCCTTATTTTGTCTAGTTCTTTAGTGACTTTTTCATTAATTTCTTGAAATATTTTGTTGGTTTCTTTCATGTTGGTTTTCAACTTTCTCTTCAATTCTACTCATCTTATTTGCCATCCATGTTCTGAATTCCATTTTTGTCATTTTGACAATTTCCTTGTAGTTGGAGTTCACTGCTGTAGCTCCATTATGATCCCTTTCAGGGTGTCAGTCTGTTTTGATTTTTTATGTTGCCTGGGTTTTTTTGCTGGTTTCTTCTCATCTGAAATCTCTTTTCTCAACTCAGGGCTAATAGGTTTGTTGGGCACCTGTTCCTTACTGGGAACGCTCCTGCTTGATTCAAAGAAGGGGAGGTCCCTAGATAGTACTGTTTTCCCCCCTTCTCTGGAATGTTGACATTGCAGAAGAGGGGCATGTGCACTAGAAGCCTCTAATGCAGCTGTTCTGATGTATTCTGCTTGCTTGTGATTGCCTCTGCTCAAGCCTGTGTTGAATGCTATTTGTGTTGGATGTTGGGCTGTCCACGAGATAGTTGTAGGATGTTTGAGTTGGGAGCTGGATGAGACCCTCTTCACTGAGGCTTGTGTTGTGGGGATTGCCCTACCCAGGGTCTCCCCACAGGGGTGATAGTAACAGCTAGGTGAAGCTATCTAGGTAGTCGTTGTGGGTTCCGGGCTGTGGGCATTCACTCAAACCAGGTTGCAGTGTACTGGGACTGGGAGCTCGAGTCTGGGGGTCCCTGGCGGGGTGTTGGACTTTGAAACAGTTCCTCCAGCCCTGCGGTAGTGGTGGAGGCTCTGGGTTGGGGTCTTGGGGTCCAGGTGCAGTGCTGGAGTCTTGGGGATGGTGTCTCAGGCCTGGCAGGAGCTCTGGAGGCACAGAGGCAGAGCCTTGGGCTCTGGTGTGAGAGCCTCAGAGCCAGGACTGGGGAGGAGCCCAAAGCAGGGCCTCAGAGCCAGTAGCAGAGCCATACAGGTGGCAGGGCTGACCCGACCTGGAGGGTGGCATCAGGGCCAAGCAGGTAGGAGGCATTTGGGCCCTGGAGGGTGGAATAAGGGCCAAGCAGGCTGTTTTGCAGGCTCAGGGACCACCTGGATGTCAAGTCACATGGGCAGAGGTTGGTTCCAGCTTCCCAGGGACCGCAGAGTTCTCCCCACCCTCCCCAGGACCTGCCGAAGCAGTCGTCCAAAGCCTCTCAGGTCAGAGCCTGCTGTGCCCCAGTCAGTTCCCATGCTCAGTTCCCATTGCCCTGTAGGGGAGAAGTGCTTGGCTCCCAGTCATAGGGTATGGCTCAGGGAAGCCTCCCGTTAGTCCACTCGCTCTTCAGCCCAGTGCCAACGTGGCACTGTGCACCCAATAGCTCAGGATGGCTTTAGCTGCTGCCTAATCTCCACCGCACCTGTTGTGTAGTGCTATGACTCTGCACAGACTCCAGGCAGGTTCCTGGTCTGACGAGACAGAGGTAGCCTTCTCACAACTTGCACAGTGACAGCAGGGTGAGCGCAGTGCCCCAACACTGTATCCTCCTATTCTTCCCTGCATGTTCTCTGATCTTGTTATATATATTGCCCCTTAATTTTTTTTCTCCATACTGAATGTCCTGCATTGCCTTTCTGTGATTTCACAATGTTGCTTCAGAGAAGAGGTATCTGAACATAGACAGCTGACCGCATTTTTCACTTCTTTCTTTGGGAGCAGCATTCTCGCAGGCTGCTTCTAGCCTGCCATTCTTTTTCCATCAGTGAACATTTAGCATTTTTTATATTAAAGTATTTTGAAATTCTGATTGTTCAATTTGATGTTAAGGAAAAACAATCTGTTTAAATACATGAGTCATTTGAAAATTCAGTGTTCCTTACAGTATTTTATGCATTTAAGTGAGAAAATTTACATCATTGTCAAATCTATTCTTGTTTTCTCTTTATCTCATTTCAAAATTTATTTTATCTTTTTGTATTATGTATATTTTCAAAGCCACCTCAAACCTTGTTTTAATGTCTTTCCCAAATACTTTTTCTTGACAGGTCCTTTGCTTGTCAAGGGGCATGGTGACTTTAAATTATTCTTTACTATGTGAAGAATTTGAAATGACACAGACCCAGACAAATCAATCCCTTTTATTTATCACTTGTATATTCTCTTACTCTTTTCCTGTTTTTCAAAAGCATGTTCTATTGCTTCCTCTTAGATCCTTAATTATCTCCCTTATATTCTTGTATTCTCTGGACTTTTTTCCCCCAAGTTTTTATTTCGTGACCAAAAAGAAATTATAATTTAGTTTTTTTGAAATAGAAATCATTTTAAAAATGATTATTGTAACATATCTCATTTTTTCAGTTCATTATTTCTGATTTTTAATTTATTAGCAAGGAGAGACTAGCTAAATGAATATAACACAGAAGAGATAAAACATTGAAATCCTTGTTTAGGTTCGTTTGTGTTTAGTACAGTTTGTCCATGCCATAAGCACCATGGGTTGAGTTTTTAACAGCTGTTTTATTTCTGTGACAGTCTACCATTCCTCTGGCTCTTACCAAAAAGTTGAATTAGCATATATTTCAACATAGCAAAATTGAGAATAATAGGTTTTTATTATACTAAATATAGACTATATATATGAAATTTTTGCAATATTAAGTAATGGATTAAAAATAATGTGCTTCTTGATTTAGGGGGACAGTATATTTTTTGTTTGGTAATGATGTACCCTCTTTTTTAAAGTGTATATTGATTTGCATTTGTTGATTCTCAGTAAAGCAAAATTATTGAAACTCAACATTTCTGTGATTATAGATGAATTACTTCTTTATCATACGCTTTTACTATCCTAAGGAAAAAGTTTATTTT
The DNA here is from genome assembly GCA_963574885.1 of Lepilemur ruficaudatus. NCBI lineage: Eukaryota > Metazoa > Chordata > Mammalia > Primates > Lepilemuridae > Lepilemur > Lepilemur ruficaudatus. The sequence goes on along the minus strand of CAUYRT010006446.1, from coordinate 40,866 downwards.
GAAATTTTCTTTGGTGAACCTTGGTATATATATTTAGAGGGAACATTTTTATTTTCTTAAAATTAATGAAATTTCTCTGTCATTAGAATTTACTGTGATGTATATCTTCTTGGTTACTTTACAAAATACAATTGAGGTGCAATATTGGTGATTTAAAAGAAATTGAGTCCAAAAACGAGTATACCAATATGAGCAGTTTTGAAAGGAAATTCTTGATCATCTGTCTTTGTGTCATTTTATATAACATGGGAATGTATGAAGAACTGTTTTGTGATGCTCCTAAACCTTATATACTTTCTATATAATCAGTTTGGACAAGATTCTAAAAAATTGAATAAACGTTTTGATTATTTCTTTGTAGGTTTAATATCTTTACACAAATTTGCAAATAGACTTATCTACATATTTTTAGGTAGCAGAAATGATTATTATAGTGACTATATTTAGGTTCTCTTTGAGTAAAGTGATTAGTGGGATATAGTAATTATGTAGTGTTTTCACAAAATTCCTTTTATCAGTCTCATTATTTGTTATGTGTGTATATACATTTTTCTTCAAGTCTGTGTCTATATAAACAAACATGGAAACTGTGGCCCTCACCTGGATCCAAAGAAAATCCAGCAACTGCCTGACCACTATGGCCCAGGCCCGGTGAATGTGGTGCTCCGCCGGACCGTGCAGGCCTGTGTGGATTGTGCCTTTCAGAGTAAGACTGTTTTTGGATTCCTTAAGCCAGATGATCGTGGAGGAGAAGTGATAACTGGTATACTCATCCTTTATTCAGCTTCTTTTCCAAATTTGAGTTAGGTTTCAAGAAAGCTAGGGTTTTATTTTATTTTTTAACTAATCCAATGACAGATTAAGAAGGCTAGAATTTTATAATATATAGACTATAGTTTTGTATGCTATTAACTATAATATTATAATATTTATTATATTGGCTTATAATAGTTACAATACATATTTATAGAGTTTTAGCCGTGGATTAGAAAGTTTACTTAAATAGACAAATGACGTCAGAGTAATACCATAAATTGAGGTAAAAGGTACAGACTTTTCCTTTGACGTGCTGTGTTAAGCTCACTATAGACAGAGTACCTTGGTTGATATTTTAATGTTTATAGAAAATAGACTGATTTATAAGAAATTCTAAATAAAAATGTGACTCAAGAAGTTATTAAGAGATAAGGTAGAGCTGGATGTCTTCTATGATTAGGTGATCAGATACCAACATTTGTACCCATGGAATGTTTGGAATAGAAGCCAGTATTAGTATAGATCAGTGGGTTTCTATTCTGTTTATATTTTTGTTTACTTTATGAATATTTTTAAATGAGAATGTTTTTACCAATACAGGCTATTGTGTTTGAATGAGAGGAACTGTTGTAATTTAAGATTATTCCTTTATGAATTACAAAAACCACAAATTAGACTTACAATACATTTCCTAAATTGATGGGATTTTTTGTTAGTGTTGTATTTGTTACCTTTGTGAGATGACTCTGACATCTTTCTTTTCCCCCTCATAGCCTCTTTTGATGGGGAAACTCATTCCGTCCATCTCCCTCCAGTGAATAGTGCATCATTTGCTCTTCGCTTTCTTGAGACCCTTTGCCAGAGCATGGAGTGTAAGAACCTTTTGAGTAGCCAGCCTTTTAGCTCTTCTAAGGGTAATACTCATAGCTCTGCAGAGCCTGATAATAAACCAGGTGAGAGAAAATGTGAATTTTATACTATACTTGTATTTAACATGAGAATCTTGTATAATTCAGAGTTTTTCCTTATGTCCCCCTCAAAGTAAACATTTTAGCCATAATGAACTAATGAGAAATGTATAATATATAGTTGTTTTTGTTCATTCAAAGTGAGAAAATAATTTCTTGTTGTACTGATAATAAACTTGAGCATCAAAGCCAGTGGGTTATGTTTGGCTTCTTTGTGACTAGCTCACAGAGTTACACATTTTCTGTTAGACTGAAATGTGGCTTTAAAGTTATTGACCTTTATAATCTTAAAAAGTCAGCAAAGCATGTTAAGCCCATTGACTATAAAGATGAATATTCTGTTACAGGCATTGAGAGATGTGACAAATGAGTGATATGCTTGAATGTAATGTTTGGGCCATGGTTGTCTCTATTCCATAAGAACCCCAAACTGATGCCTGAATAAGAGGGTGGGTGTAGGGTAGTCCTGTAGAACCAAAAGCAGGTTTCTTGCTTCTGATTGTAGAGCTAGAAAGCTCTTTGAGTTTAAATATTCTTTGTTATTTGGGAAGGATTTGTCCTTTTTTCTTCTGACTCATGAAAGCTAACCATGTTCTGTTTATCATGGCTGGATTGTATGTGGGTCTTTTAAGAGTAGCTGAAGTTCTCAGGTATTACATCCCCATGGTTTTCTGGCCAGGTGCTGCTGATTTTGGAAATATAGAATACCATCACAGACTCTCTGTTTAAGTCTAAGGATTCTAATTCACATTCCACTCAAATGTAAACCTTGGGTACCATCTCTAGTTCCTTCTCTTTTTCTGGTCCTTCCAGTTGCCCACACCTTTCCTCATATTCAGTGAGGTCTCTCATGTTCCATCCCCTTCTTGCCATTTTCTTGTCACTGCCTGCTACAGAACCCTATTAAAGCATTCTCTGATTTAGTAAAGAAGTATCCTAACTGGAAACCTCTTTCCAGTTTCTCCCATCTGGTGTAGCTGCCCAGTGAGTCCTTCTCAAATAAAGGTATGATACTGTGACATCTATGTAAAAGTATACATGGGTAGGCAGTGGAATGGAAGGAGCACAGATGTTGGAGTTTGTCAGACCTGGGCTCCAGTGCTGACCTTATAATCTGTATGCTGAAAGGACATTAAGTCTGACAGGCCTGAATTTTAATCCAATTTCTGCTGTTAACCCTCTGTGTGCCCATAGACAAAATACTGACTCTCTGAGTCTCAATTTCCTTATCTGCAAAGTGGATACCTCTTGAGTTGTGAAACTAAAGAAAGTATGTTTAAACTCTTAGCTTGCTTTATGCCTGGCATGAAACAGAAGCAGTAAAAGGTAGCTGCCAGAACTAGGGGAAAGAAGAAGAGTAAAAGTTCATGTTCTCATGTGTTATCCTTCTTTTCCTCCTTCAGAAGACGTGAGAGGTCATCAAAAATAGTTGGAAAATTGGAAGATGGCTAGCAAGGGAATGGCTACCTGTGTAGGAGGAGAGTTGTGTGTGTGTGTATTTGATAGATTTTCTAAGAGTAATTTGGCAGGGGTCTGGGGAACAGGAATGAGTTAGAGAAGTCGAGGTACAGTTTCCTGATTTCTTACACAGATCATTAAGAAGAATGCCAGTGATTTATATAACCCCATTCTTTGAAAGATTTTAAAGAAACTGTAATTCTTCTTTTCAAATTGAATACAGAATGTTTGAATTTTCAGATTAATCAAATAACTGGAGTAGATAACTATTTGAAAAAATACACAGAGTAATCATAAATAATATTTTAAATTATTCTAAGGTTTTGTTAGTTTTCTCTTGTGGAAAGCTTAATTTGGCCATTTGAAAATGGCTTTGAATTGGATCATTTATGTTAGTTTTTCTTAAGTGAGTTTGTAGTTAAAGAAGTTGCATATAAATGTTGTGAAGTTGATTCTTTCTTACTAAGATTTCATGTCCAGTATCCCATTTATCTTTCATCTTTTGAATAAGTGACTTAAAAATATTAAGACAGTACTCTTCTCAGGAGACTTTGATTCTCACAAATCCAGTGTTTTCATATTTTAGCAGTAGTCATTTTTAAGACATTTTACTGAAGTATAATACGTATAGAGAAAAATATACATAGAATACAGCTCGGTTCATTTTCACAAAGTGAACACACCTGTGTAACCAGTCCTTGGTTGAAAAAGTAGACATTACCAGTACCCTAGAAGCAGTCCTAATGTGTCAAATCCCCTTCCATCCACTACTCCTCCTCGTTCCCCACAAGAGTAACTACTGTCCTGACTTCTAGTACCATATATCAGTTTTGCCTGGTTTTGAACTTTATAAAAATGGAATTATACAGCATGTACTCTTTTGCGTCTAGCTTTTTTTTTTTGCTCATTATATTTGTAAGATTCATCTGTATTGTTGCATGTAATTAGATCATTCATTCTCATTTCTATATAATATTCAGCGATAATAGCAATAATAATGCTGTATTACATATTGTGTAAACATGTCACTGTGGTATGGATCCATTTGGGTACTTTCTGTTTTGTGCCTCATACATATGTTACTGTGAACATTCTAGTCCATGTCTTTTGGTGAAATACATGTGCCTTTCTGTTCTTGTATCTATCTAGGAGTAAAATGTCATAGGAAATGCATAGGCTCAGCTTTAGTAGATAACTGCCAAACAGTTTTTCTTTTTTTTTCTTTATTGAAGTGTAATTTACATATGATGTCTTTACTCCATTTTAAGTGTACAATTAAATGGTTATTAGTTAATTTACCAAGTTGTACAGCTATTCACGTAAATCAGTTTTAGAGGATTTCCTACCCCCTATTGAGACCCCTAATACCCATCCCCAAATACATTTCAAGCATGCCCCTTCCCTCTACAGTGCTCACCACATCTCTTAGATGTGGGTTTACTCCCCACAAATCCCTAGTGAACACCACCACCATTTGAGCACCACAGTGTTAATCAGTCAGTACCAATTTGATGGTGAGTACATGTGGGGCCCATTCTTCGGGTCCTCTGTCACCTCACTTCGAATAATGGGCTCAAGCTTAATCCAGGATACTATAAGCTGTGCTAGCTCACTGTCATTTCTTAAAATTGAGTAATATTCCAGTGTAAACATATACCAAATTTTAATAATCCACTCATGAATTGATGGGCACTTGGGTTGTTTCCACGACCTAGCAATAGTGAATTGTGCTGCCATAAACATTCGAGTGCAGATGTCTTTATTATAGAATGTCTTACGCTCTTTTGGGTAGATGCCTAATAATGCTATTGCTGGATTTTGGATCGAATGGTATTTCTATTTTTAGCTCTTTGAGAAATCTCCAAATTCTTTTCCACAGAGGCTGCACTAATTTGCAGTCCCACCAGCAGTGTAAGAGTGTTCCTGTCTCTCCACAACCTCGCCAGCATTTGTTGTTTGGGGATTTTTTTATAGAGGCCAATCTCACCGGGGTTAGACGGTATGTCATTGTGGTTTTGATTTGCAGTTCTCTAAAGATTAGAGAAGTTGAACATTTTTTTTATATGTGTGCTAGCCATTATTCTGTCTTCTTTGGAAAAGTTTCTGTTCATTGCCGTTGCCCATTTATAAATGGGGTTGTTTTATTTTTTCTTGTTAATTCTTTTGAGTTCTAGGTAGATTCTTGTTATCAGACTTTTATCAGAAGTGTAGAGAGCAGAGTTCTTAAGTATTTTCTCCATGTCTGATGACTAGCCCCGCTACAGCTGAGTAGCCCAGCCTTCCTAGACGCGATCATGACTGCATCAGGCAACTGCACTGCACTTGGGCTCCACGCGCACAGCCGCACCCTGCGCTGACTGCCTGGGACTGCGGCAGCCTCCCCACGTGTGCCCCGCAGCAGCCCCCAGGTCCAGCATTCATTTACGTACAGACAGAGTAACTGCTACAAAATGGGTGCTCCATAAGAATCTGCTGGATTAATGAAAAATTAATACTTTTTTCTCCATCTCAGGGCAAATCTTTCTGCATTATGAAATGGGGGACTGCAAGTTTTGGGCTTTTAGCCCAATTATTTGTCAGTCAAGGGATATAAAAATACGTTTCCTCATTTCCTCATAGAACAGACATAATCAATAATATCAGCAAAACCCCATCCTCCCATCCACTTCCTGTATATAAATAAACCTAACACCGTTTAAAAGGGACTGACTGTGTCACTGGGGAAGTCTTCTCTTAAAACTGGGACTTGACTTTGATTTTATTTGCTCTGTTAGGCTGCGGGCTGAATATAAATACAAGCCCAGGCCTTTTAAATCAGCTTATTATTTCTTTGCAAATACAATTTATAGTGGACTTCCTGGAGACGTTTCAGAGCAGGAATTAGCAACTTATTTGTTCCTTTTTAACTTTCCCTTTAAAATATCCAAGAAAATCTAAAAAGGAGAGAGAGGAAACCCGCAGCGGCTCTGACAGCAGAGATCAGAGCCATCACAGCCAGAGCGCTGCCCCTCGACAACAGAACCCTCCCGTCCCGACTCCTCAGCGGCAGGCAGAGCAGGGCCAGGCTGGGCTCCAGGTGGAGTCTGCTCCTGGAGTCCCCTTCACATCTGCAGTGGCACTTGTGCTCTAGTCCCTGACTGAATCTTTCCTTCGCACCTAAACGGAACGACTTTTTTCCCCAGGATAAGTTTGAACCAGTCTCTCAGACATGGCTTAGTATGTACAGATTTCTGCCTAGAATAAAGTTACTTGAATAATTACCCTAACTCTTCTTACATCTGCCCTTGGATTGTAACTCAGGGCCTCTGTGCCCTCCCAAGTGGCAGATGTGTGTCTTCCTTGCTCAGATAGCTATTCTACATCTTCCTCTCGGTCTCCAGGCCTAGGCTCCATCTGGTGTTACGATGTCTATAAATCGGGTTCCTTTACGCCTTAATGTTATTAGCTGCAACTGTCCTCTGAGTATTGGCATTTTGATGCCTGGGTCTGTTTGATGGGGTAACTCGTGAGATGAGTAGGAAAACTCCTCTATGTGCTCTTGTGTCCAGATTCTCTCTCCCTGCTAACTCATACTTTGCTCTTGGCTACTTGGGGTGTTATCTTAGTGCACTGTGAGTAAGTCAGGAGCACATTCCTATCTCTCACTGACTCAGCTCTCAGCCGGGAAGCTGCGCTTTCCCTCCTGACCCACCCAGGCCTTCCGGTGCCCTGGCGGCTGCTGCTCCGCCTGCCCGGTCTGCCCCGGGAGGAGGGTGACTAGACTTCCTGCAAAGGTCGCTGACAGACTTTCTCTTCTAATACACATGAGCAATTTCCTGGCTGGCTGCTTTCTGCTGCTTCTCCGCTAGATGTGTTTAGGAAGCATGTTAACCATTCAAGGAAAGCTTTTCTGAAATATAGGAAACGAAGTGTTGGCTAGTTAATCTTCACGCTGAAATTATTACTGTAACTCAAAATGCTAATTATAAAAATATGTAGGATGTGGATCTTATATGATCCAATTCAACTTTAAGAATTGAATTCTCAAATCCATAGACCGAAACATGTTACCAGGCAGCTTTTCAAGTTTCAAGTGTGAACATCCTGTAGTAACTCTCTGACTTTTCATTCCTCCTCCTGGAGTGTGGCACAGGAGCGCAAATGGCTCCCTGAATTTAAGAAAGGACAACTCTGACTTGTAACATTTGCTGATTTCTGTGGTGTAAATGCTCTCACCATGGCTGATTTCAAGTTATAAACAGTTTAAAAACCAGCTCAGAAAATTCCTACGCATTTAAAAATTGGTGCTTCGGAGCTGGTAGCACTTGCCTCCAGCATAGCCCTGGACGTGGATTCTGAGCTGAGCCACCCACTGTCTCCCTTATGCCCAGCTGAGGACCAGCAATGCATGTGGTCACTCCGGAGACAAAGTGGTCTCAGCAATGAGCACTTCCAATAAACTTCACTCTATGATTTGAAAAATCACAACACATCACAACATAAACAGGCTTTCTAATTTATGCAATAGGCTTTAGGTTTTCTGTATTATTTTTCGACTTGTATATAATTGACAAAGAGACAAATCCATACATTCCACAGACTTCTACAATAAAGAGGTATTTTTCTGCTTTCAACACCTTTTGCGTTAATGCTGCTCGGAAAGTCCCCTTTCGTCCCAGCAGCTATGGTTCTGGCGCTGCGTTACCAGGAGTCTCCCAGACAGCGTTCTGTGAGAGGCGCGGCCTGTCTGCCAGGCCCGCTGGGCTCTCCCGAGCTGTGGCTCCACTAACTGGGACGACCCTGTCAGTCCGGATAGAGGTATAACCTGGGACGTTTGTTTGTTTCAACTCTTGATCTAGTAAGAAAACTGAATAATTTTGTAACTATCTGCAGGGCATCCTTAGTGTTGTTTGTGTACGCACTTCCTCAAAGGCCCACTGAAGAAGAGCCTTTGTGAACATCGCCTAGAAGACTTCGTGTTCCTACAGGGTGCGGTGTCTGCTGTCCTCGCTGCTGAGGCGGGTCCTGCTATGCTGTCCTGATGACTGTGTCTGTGATCTGAGACCACTTGGTCTAGACATCTTCTCTGACTGGGTACTGACTGGGTGTGGGGGGGGGTGAAGGGGGAGAGGGTTAGACATCTTAATCTCTTTTGAATAAATCAGGTTTGGAAGTAGATTTATCAAAACAAGTTTGTCATAACCTTGCTGAGTGGTGACAGTAAATTCTCCCACTGACAATAGTAGTTTGGAGTATTACTTACAAGCAGTGTTACTTATTTAACAGTTCCGATCCCAACACATTTGGGGCCACAGACCTTCAGTATGTAAAGTGTTTGCGTGGGAGAGGTGTTAAAGTAAAACACACAGCCACTCCTTTTCCCCCAATGCATTTCTGGCGATTCTGGGAGAGAGAGGGCAGTTTATAAATGCAGAAACGCTCTGTGTCTAAAATAAACAGATAAAATAAGACGTGAGACAGAGGAAGACTGGATCCCAGCTTGGGTGTCCTGGACAGGAAGAGAACGGGCCCGGAGCACAGGAGGGCAGTCCTGGCACATGGCTTTGAGCGTCCTCCGTGCCCCGCAACCCTCATGTTGCCTACGGGGCCCCTGCAGGAGTTGCTACTTGGATGTGGAAGGCTGCGGCCCACTCAGAGCTGCGCAGCGTCACCTCCTGTGCGTTGACAAACCACACCTGGGCCTTGTGAGCTAGGCAGGGAATGTGGGATGCTTACACGCCACACACACCCCAAAGATTAGGAGCACAAATCTCTCACCTCAAGCCCAAATCCTTGGGCTCTTACCCACCGTGTGAGAGTGTGCCAAGTTTCCTCAATTATTCCAGAAAAGACATGAAGAGTTAAAATGATGGGGAAACAAAAGCATAACTGTAAGCCAGAAAAAAGTCAGATGTGAATATAAGAAGAAGAAGATAAGAAGGTACAACTTTCAGGAGTAGCAGAGAATGTTTCATGTATTCAAGAGAAGGTCAGAAAAAGGAGGAAAAAAGAAACAGAAAATATAATAAACTGAAAATGTAAAATAAGATGAGAGAAACAAATCTGTACATAGCAACGACTACAACACAGGAAGACCCTACAGTTGGCGTGCACACCCCTACACTGCTGAGTGGCCCAGGCCAGTGTGTGAAGGGTGTGTGTGGACATGAATGTCCCCCGGGTGCTCAGGTGTGTACACACAGAGCCAAGGAGGGCAGTGAGTCAAAGGTGTATGGGTCAAGGCCAGGCCGCCCTGCCACCCTCTCATCAGTGCCTCATTCTGTCAGGCAAATGCAAGGCCTCCCAGAACTCCACAGAACCTAGCCTTCCGCACCAGTAGGAAGGTATTAGGTTGATGCAAAAGTAATTGCAGTTGTAGCACTGTTGAAATTTGTCATTTGATATTGGAATGCATTCTTAAGTAAATGTGATTATGTTATACATCATTTTAATGCACATTTATTGCTTTATGCTTTTTTACTAATGACTTATTACTTGCTTTTTATTTTATATTTATTTTAGACTATGGAAATGATGTTAGACAAAAAGCAAATTCGAGTGATTTTTTTCTTCGAGTTCAAAATGGGTTGAAAAGCAGTGGCGACAACTCGCAACATCAACAACACATTTGTCCCAGGAACTGCTAAGGAACGTACAGTGCAGTGGCGGTTCAAGAAGTTTTGCAAAGGAGACAAGAGCCTTGAAGCTGAGGAGCGCAGTGGCGGCCAACAGAAGTTGACCATGACCAATTGAGAGCAATCGTTGAAGCTGATCCTCTCACAACTACACGAGAAATTGCCGAAGAACCCAAGGTCAAACATTCCACAGTTGTTCGGCATTTGAAGCAAATTGGAATGGTGGAAAAGTTCAGTAAATGGGTGCCTCATGAGCTGACCGAAAATCAAACAAATCATCGTTTTGAAGTGTCATCTTCTCTTCTTGTATGCAACAGCAACGAACCATTTCTCAATTGGATTGTGATGTGCAATGAAAAGTGGATTTGATATGACAACAGTAATGACCAGCTCAGTGGTTGGACCGAGATGAAACTCCAAAGCACTTCCCAAAGCCAAACTTGCACCAAAAAAGGTCATGGTCACTGTTTGGTGGTCTGCTGCCAGTCTGATCCACTACAGCTTTCTCAATCCCAGAGAAACCATCACATCTGAGACATGTGCTCAGCAAGTTGATGACATGCACTGAAAACTGCAACGCCTGCAGCCGGCATCGGTCAACAGAAACCGCCTAATTCTTCTCCACGACAGCGCCCGACCACACATCACACAGCCAACGCTTCAAAAGTTGAATGAATTGGGCTACGCCGAAGTTTTGTCTCCTCCGCCACATTCACCTGACCTCTCACCAACTGACTACCACTTCTTCAAGCATCCCAACAACTTTTTGCTGGGAAAACGCTTCCACAATCAGCAGGATGCAGAAAATGCTTTCCGAGAGCTCATGGAATCCAGAAGCATGGATTTTTACACCACAGGAATAAACAAACTTATTTCTCACTGGCAAAAATGTGTTGATTGTAATGGTTCCTCTTTTGATTAATAAAGATATGTTTGAGCCTAGTTGTAATGATTTAAATGGTCTGAAACCACAGTTACTTTTGCATCATCTAATATATTTATCAAGGAAGTATGAGAAAATTTTGCTTTCATTTAACATTTTGAATTTTTATTTAAGTTTTTTTGTTTAATGAATTAAAGTTTGTTAATTTGAGTTAAAACTTTGAAATATTTAGACACGTGTGTGTGTGCCTCTATTGGAGCATGCGGATGGGCCCAGCCGTGAAGGTGTGAGGAGGGACAGATGCTGGCTAAATGTAATACTCAACTATAGTAATTTTATCATCTCTTGGTTAAGCGTCCAACAAACACTAGTTAATATTTCTATTGACAAAGATTTTCAAGAACTTAGCAGATAATTAGAGAGGAAATAAGCCCAACAGAAACAAGTGACAATGTGATCACTAATACATATAAAGTGAAAAATTTAATACATTTTAATGTATTAAAACAGATTTTTGTCTCTGTTTTATAGGAATCTGGTGAAAGACCTGAGGCAGATGTGGAAACATTAAGAAGTAAAGCCACTGCGTGGCGGACTTTCTCCCGCCTCGTGGTGAACTCACGTAAATCCTAGCGCGTGTGAGGAGCAAAGCCGCTCTCATAATTGCAATCAACACTATATGAATTTTAGAGCAAAGACATTCTTAGGAACATGTAAATAAAATCATGCCATTCTCTGAAGTTAGATTGTCATGTAGATGGCTGGCACCAGTTGATCTGCTCACTGAAGAGTTTCGTGCTGAGGGGGACGGGCAGTTCAGACTCTGAGGCGCTTCTTCAGAGGCAAGGTTGGGATCCCACGGCCACCTTTTTACTAAGAACAGACCGTGTTGTCTCCTACGGGGACACTTATGTTGTAAAAGACTATTTCTCTTCCTTACTCATGCCCAGTGGGTATTTCCAAGCTTCGGGAAATGTTTCTTGCTTCCTAAGAAAATGAGTTCTTATCCATCTTAAATATTTTCTTACCAATCCAGTGAGGCTACCAAAACAACAGAATGAATCATTGAAGAAATGCTCCTACGCAGACAGGAAAACGTCTATAATTCTTTTTGAGCAGAGTTCCTTTCCAGAGGAAGTCCCAGAATACACATTAGTCTAAAGAGTACTCCGAAAGCCTTCTACAGGGCTTTTACTATAAAAATACATAAACAAAATAAAGTTAATACAATTTGCTTTAGTGCCTCTTACAGGTCCCTTGATTCGTGGTTTACAAATACATTTTCACTGGTGTCCTTATGTTAACATATTGTTGCATCATTATCATTTTAGTTAGCATCATTTTGTTTATGATTTCTTATTATTTTTTCCTTTTCCACACATATACAAAAAGAGTTTTTGTGTTGGTTAAAGAATTCCACAGAGAAGACAACACACACACACGCGCGTGCGGAAATATTGCCTTTTATCATAAACGTGGTGGTTGAAGAATTATTAGAGATCATATTTTCTACATCCATAGATTTACAGAAACATAATGAAAACCCAAAACAAAAAGGATTTTTATTTTCTGCAAAGAGGAGGCTCCTGTCCTATGAGGTCTTGACACAATTACTCTATTTTCTTTCAAACAAATGTGAGTTTGTGTGGTTAAGTCCACTCTGTTGCTTTCCTGTTTCTCTTTGTGGAGTTTCTCTACTTCCATCAAATACGGCTTTTCCCAGGTTTTTACTTTGTGGTTTTGTGGGAATAAGATTCTTACTGGAGTACGTAAAGACAGTTTTCCATGAAATTTCCTGGCTTCGTGCAGTTCTATATTTGAAAATAGGTTGATAAATCTACTATGAGAAACTGTCATGCCTGCCATCCCCATTTCACCCTGAATTCATTTCCTGCTAGGCAAGACTTGAAATAGTTCAAACAAAATAATCCTAAGAATACAACAAACTATGCGCTGACCTCATAGGAGAGCATTAAGTCCACGGTTTGAGAGGAGTTCATTTCTAAGTAATGTTAAGATACACCACTTGCCAAAAAAAATTGCCATTTAATGTTTTAGTTGAGGAGTGACTTATTTTCAAAAATATTTGTTCCAGATGTTCGAATTCACCTTCACTTTAAAAGGCCACATTTTTTAAAGACGAGTGACCTTGACTTGCAGATACTTCATCAAGTAATACACCCTTGTTTAGTATGTTGAAAGGAAGATGCCTATTTATTTTGCCTTGTCTTTCTTAGCTCAGCAAATCCCCACTGCAGACGCCCACCGCCAGCAGTGACGCAGGCCCCCGGAGGCCAGGCCGACTGCTGCCAGGCGGCCTCCAGTGCGCCCCTGGGAGGGGACTGGGCGCTTCTGCTGCTCCTGGGAGCTCCGGGGGCTCACCTCCCATCACCACAGAAAGGACAAGGCCAGGCTGCCAAGCGGCCTTTAGTGCTGCGCACTTCTCTGTGTGAGCACGTTTCTGGGCAGGTGTGTGGGAGTCAGAGTGGCACACCTTTACTTCATTAAGGCGACAGAATGGGAGCAGGTACACATTCTGCGACCTGGAGATTTAAACCTCTGCTCTGACTAACACGTGCGACGGCCACAGCGGTGTGTTTATCCACTATCTGCTCATCTGATGTAAGCTGGGAAAAGCCATTTTCTGTGTAGAATTCAAAAACGGCATTTAGTTTATTTACACTGCATACAAAGAAAGTTTCATCTTCCCTCTGAATTAGAGGTTTACTGAACTTACTACTTGAAAGTTGCTTAAAAATATTTTGACAGTAGATGTACACTCCTAGAAAAGAAGTGTATTTATAAAAAAATAAAATCTTCTAAAATGACCCTTCTCTGCAGAAAGCTAGCTAGATATGCAGCAGGTTAATTTTATTACTGTAAATAGTCTTCTAATTTACTGATATAAAGTGCATACTGCTTTTGTAGTAATATCCCAATAAGAAGTTTCCCAATTAGGAGTCCTCTTCATGGGGCACTGCCTTACGTGGTCAGTGTGTTTGTGTGGGTCTTCTTCAGACTGTGGGCTCCAAGAAGCTTCTGTTCAGATGCTTGTCTGAGCTAAGACTCTTTAGGAAGTTCAGCATGACGATGACCAATACAGCCCTCGGATTGGCTGTGCGGGAATTCCAGCCAGCTTTGTCACCCATTGGCTGTGCACACTGAGTGTCCCCTCCCTTGTAAAATGCAGGCATTACCTCTTCTCACTGCTGCAAGCAAGGAAGCACAGAAAGTGGTGCGCTTAATACAGTGTTTGGTGCATAACGAGTGCTCAGTATAGTGTCTCATTATTAATGTTATAATTATTTCCATTATTGTTATTATCAACTATAGGCCATCTTAATTATCTATTGTGGTATTCTACAGTAGTTCTCCTTGAATGAGAATTAATTATTTACAGAAAACAGTGAAGCTGGTATTCTTTACTCAAGCTGTATCTTTCATTCAGTCATTTTTGGAATGTCACCTTCACCTTAATCAGCTTGAGAACATACTTTTTCTATTTTGTTTGTGGATCTTTTTCATCAGAGATCTTCCACTATAGGATGTGATTTTTCCCTTTTAGGAGCAGACAGAAGTTAGAAAGCAGGAGAACCCTGCAAGGCATGGCCCCTTCAGGAGATAGCCGGACGGTCGGCTCAAGCAGAGGTGGTTTCCTTACAGCCTTGCTCTGGTTTCCTCCCTATTGTACATCACTACCCTAAATTTCCATGGTTCCATGTGCGTGTGCAAGCCACAGAATATTGGATATGAAACTGGAAAGCTCACACCCTGAAACTCTGTTGCCAAGAAATGTGCAGCTGTGCTTATAGTAGACAGCACTGTGTTGATCAATGGAGTGTCCATGCTCAGCCTGACACAGAGCTGGAAGCACCTCCTCCTGACAAAGAGGCTGCACGCTTCCAAAGCCCTTTCCAAACTGCCTTCAGCTCAGCCTGTGTGCTTCTGTTGTGTGTTTGTTTCATGGAAGTTATGCTTTCCTGCATCTTTCTGAGGACTCCTCCATTAGGAGGTTTCCTGGATGAGGTCATCATTTACAGCCCCTCCTTTGCCTTTGCTCTGCACCACCTCTTTCAAATAGGTCCAGGTTGGCTTATTTCTATCACAGATTTTGAATTGGGGAAGATCTATCAGATGCAGCCTCGGTAGGGTGACCGTTTGTCCTCGTATGCCGGACTGCACCTCTTATTCTGACATAACTAATAAGAGAACCACTTTTACCTGCAAAGTGATGCAGTTTAGAAAATACATTATATGGTCGCCCAGAGTTTCGGCCCCAGACAGGTGGACATAAAGTCTTCAGTTTCACCACTGCTCTTGGGCTGCCTCTCTCCCTCCTAAGCAGCCTTGCAGGAAGAGGTCAATTTGCATCTCCTTTCATGTTCATCCTTTTGTCTGTTTCCCCAGTGGGAGGATGCCAGCAGTGCAATGGGATCTTGGCCAGCTCCCTTTGTGCCAGGTCCCCTAACTCTGCTACTGATTGTAAGGCCACCTGCAGCCCTGTGACAGGGGTTGGTAGTGAAGACCGACAGCCACAGCACACAGCATCTCTTGTACTTTCTCACCTGCCCACGTCTAGAATTGCTGCTCCGGACTGTGACTGTTGGGAGGGAATACACCCCCACACGGGCTCTGCCACCATCTTCTTTGAGTATTGGAAGTTATTTGTCTTAGAAAGATCTAAGCTGGGTTACCATGAGGGGAAGAAGCTACAATTCTGGCCAGCTCTGAGGACTGCTCTGAGCAGTTGGGATACCTGCTTAGCTTTCTGTCCAGTGCACATGGACGTTTGGGCCTGTCGTGGAATAAAAACATGTTTCCTTTCCAGCTGTGCCACTCTGTATGTTGTGTTGGGTCAGAGAGTCCACCATGGAACTCCAGGAACATGTTTTCTATATATCCCCATTGCTGATGCACTTACTAAAATTTTTTGATTTGGGCATTTGACAGTCTCCATTTTCCAGTGACACTGGTATTTTTTTCTTGGATATGTTCATGGTCATACATCTTTTCGTGGAACTTTAGTAGAGGATAAATCAAGGACCATTAAACTGACGTCAAGTGAACCTCATAATCCCAATTCAATTAATATCTCATTGAGTTACATCTTCTGATATATTTCATTTAAGAATTTTTCTTCTGTATTCAGATGTGGTTCTATGATTTTGTATTAATGCTGTTGATATGACCACTAATAGAAACTGACTCTGGCTTAAGCAGAAGAGTACTTTTTGGAAATGTGTTGGAATAACTCACAGAACCTGGGAAGAACTCAATAAGCCAGGCTTGAAGGAGGGACCCAGGACAGCCCTGAGGTTCTTGGCCCAGGGGCTCAGTCCTTCCCTCTAGAGCACGTCCACTGGTGCTGCGTGGGCCAACAGTTTCCACTTTGTAGGTTGATAGGTCCCTAGATTCTTAAGCCCAGGTTTATGCATTCCTGGCATGAAATGTGACCAGCTCGGTTTGAATCAAATACCTACCGACTCTAGGCTGGGAGCAGGGTCTCTTACACAGACATGACTGTTGGCAGCAACTGCTGTGTATTGAATTTGAGGCAGGCAGCCCCCTAAGAGGGATCTACTCCACTTTTGTGTGTGTGTTATCTCAGTTACAGTTTTTATATCAGAACCAACTTGGCAATATGAAATGTCTTTTCTCTCAGTAGTGCCCTTGGCCATCTCCTACATCCATGCATCCATGCCAGCTGTGCTCTTCGCCTAAGGAAAGGCTTGGGATAGCTAAAAAGAGAGAAAAAATAGATCCTTTTAGGAGAAGGAAAGTTCTTACGGGATGGTAAGGAAATTATTAATAGCAAGACTTCTTCACCAAGAGTATGATTCCTTAAATTGGAGAATGACAAAGAGTTGAAAGGAAACTTTGAGATGAAAATATCCAGGGTCCAAGAAAGAGTGACCCATGACAGCCACGCTGCTCCCCAGACCATGCTCCAGAGGGAGACAGAGATCCCGGGGTTTCCTGGAGAGATAGCAAGATTCCAGAATAGCTAATTCCCATGCACATTAGAGCAGCATGGGCGTGGCAGACAGAACCACAAAACCCAGAGAGACCATGCAGGTGGGGAAGAGGGATGGCCCCATCCACAGCTCACTCACTGAATTGCTGGTCAGGAGGAGTAAGGGACATGGCAGCAGCTGCCCAGAATGCAGCCAATGATGAATCAATGAATCAGTCCATCATCAGTGTCATTGAGGGTTAAATAGTCACCTGTGACACTGACATTTAGGCAACCCCCTAGAATCTAGACATAGTTCTGAGTAAAATGGGATTACAATGCTGCCAACTTGAATTGAAAAAGAAAAACAAATACAAAGAAGGTTACATTTCTTGCATGGTCAAAGTTATGAACTGAGATTTATACTTGGCAATGTTTACTTGTTAAAACTGAATTGCTTCCTGTCGTAACTTTCACTGTTTCCGTGAGACGGTTTCTATTGATTGGGACGCATTCATTTCTTGAAAGCTCGAGCACTTCCACTATCAATACTAATTGTACATACAGACAAATATAGTTTTGGGGGAAATGAACAGAATTTTGTCTGTTTAACAGTGCTTTTTAAATTTTTTTTTATGAAATCACATTATTTACATTGTCTTCTTAGATAATAAATACTATTTTCTTTTGTTAAAAGTGATATATGTCTATTGTAGAAAATTTAGAAAATTCAAGTCATCCAAAGGAAAGACATTTTAAATTATCCATAATTTCACGACTTAGAAATACTGTTAAATAATTGGTATTCATTATCTATAATTCTTAATATATTGTGCTTAACATTTTGATCATCTATATTTTTTATATATTTCTATTTATTTTAGACATTTCAATTAATTGTTTTATAATTATACATAGTATTTACTTGTAATTTGAATTTTAAAATAGTTTATAATATTATTCTTTTTATAATTTCAATACTTATTATTGTAAGATTTGGGGAATATACAAAATATAAATAATACAATAAAATCACTTGTAATACCATGACACAGAAAGAACAATTGTTAATATTTTGGTGTTTTATTTTTTCAGTCTTTGTGTATGTACATACACATATGTAAATTTTGATTATATGATATTGTTTTATAATTTGTAAATTTAAAAATTTTCTTCATATATACACACTTTCATTCTTTTTTTTGACTGGATTTACTACAAATTTTTGTATTTCAGTTATCTTCTAAAATAGATTTTCAATAATTTTTACATATTTTCTGTCTATTTGAATTATTTCTAATTTTAACTTAATTTTTTCCTTATTCCTGTTCTTTTAAGAACTTCTTTGTTGCCACTCTTTTTTTTTTACTATGTAGTTTATTTATTTTCTCCTTTTTATTTGGAATAATGAATACATCTACGACTATGACAAAGTTAGGTCTAAAAGTATGTCATATTCTCATTATTTTTAAAATCCATATTCTCTTGTTTTTATTTTTCCTCCTTAACTCAATAGTTATTTGAGAGATTCGACTGAAAAACCAGATACCCAAGTTAATTTATCTTTAAAGTAGCATTTTATATGATTATAACACTTTAGAGAAAAATATGACAAACACAATGAAAGTAAAAATTAACTGTATTCCATAATACAGAGATAACTGTTATCAGTATTTAGTCATATATCTTTTGATTTTTATTCAAAGCATATGTAAAATACATTAAATGAGATAATATTGTATATATTGCTTTGTGAAATGTCTTTCTCTGCTTCATAATATTTCTGGGTATGTAAATATTTCTCCACAGTATAATTCTATAGAATCTTACTGTATTACTATAAGATAATTTATATTAACTGACCCCATTTTATTGAATATGTGGGGCATTTACCCCTTTTTTTCCTATGACAGACACTTTTGTTCATAAAATCATTATAGATATGTCTGGTTATTTCTCTAGGAAAATTCTAGAAGTTGCATTATTGGGTCGATTTTTAGGGGCATTTTAAAGTTTTGATTCTGTAGCAGTTAATCCCACAGAAATGCCACCCCAAATTATACTCTTAACAGTAGTAGGTGAAAATATCTTTTTCCTCCTACTTTTGTCCACAATGAAGATAATTAAAATGTCCATCCATTTTATATGTTATCTTCATTCTATCATATTTTTCTTTCCAGTATTTTTGTATTTGGATGCCTAGTTGTATTTCTTTTTTAAGAATAACTTCACATGTTTATTCATTAAAAAATTATTGATTTCATTTTTTTTCTTATTTATTTGTTATAGCTTTTACAAGTTTGTTATTCCTTTGTAGACTGTGTGGTTTCTCTCTTTATCACTTATTTTTTCAATTTGCTTTTTGCTTGCTTTTTCTATTTTGAACATTTATTTATTAATTTCCAATTTTGTTGCATTTGGTAACTGTAAAAATATCATATGTGATAATTGCTAATATTGTTGTACACATGAGTATAACCATCTCCTAGTGTTTAGTACATCTTATCTTTTTATGGTTATCTTACTGTTGCCTTGAGAAAAGCACTTTGCTTAGTTCTTTGACAATGTTCTTCCCTGTTCTTTGTTAATTACATAAGAGCTCTTGCATTATTTCATTTTCTGAGTCTGTCTCCTACTTATCCCAGCAAGTAAAATCAAACTGGTGTTTATAGAATGAATAAACCAAGACCACCAAAGAGCACAGTTTTCTGGAAGATGAATGATAAAGGAATTCTCGGTGTAATACTTGTATTAAAAAGCAAATAGTTGGTAATCAATACATTAAAGGGTAACTGCCTTTTTAAATAACTTCAAATTGTTGCAATTTCATCCTAGTTTCTTCTATAATTATTCTTTCTTCTGAGTCATCTACTTTTTCTCTCTCTCTGTGAGATCATTCCCAATATACACATGTGGGCTGGGATCTTCAATCTTAAAATGAACAAGCAAACAAAAAACAGGCAAATAAAAAATAAAGTTAGCTTTCTTGATTGCATATCAGTTTGCGCTCCGTGTCTACGCAATCCTTCAAAGCAAAATGCCCGGCTAGTGTCGAGAGCTGCCATTTCCACTTCCTCTCTTCACATCTCCTCGTCGTGTCATATCCAATGGCTACTTTCCTGTCCTTATTTCACTTGTCCTTTCAGCATAATAGACAAAGAGGACCGGAGTGTCCTTCTCAGAACGTGCTCTGGTCCTGGTGTCGACGGTGCCATTCTCCCCAGGTTTCCTCCTGTCCCTCCAGCCTCCTTTCTGGGATCATCTTCTTCTGTGTGGCTCGAAAATATTTGCAGACTGTAGAATTAATGTTGGGCTCATTTTCTTCTCTATCTGCCTAATCTCCCTTTAAGACCTTATCCTGTCCTGGGGATTAAAATTCCATCTAAAGGCTTTTTTATGTCTGACTTCCTTCATTCAACAAAAGGTTTGTAAAATTCATCCTTGGGACCGCATGCGTTAATTGTTTGTTTGTTTGCATGTTTATTGTTGGGTAGTATTACATTGCATGACTATATTACAATTGGTTTATTTATTCACCCGTTGGTGGATATTTGGGTTGTGTCCCATTTTTGGTTGTTGTAAGTAAAGCTACTATGCACATTCAAATTAAGTCTTTATGTATGTATGATTTTCATTTTGGGGTTGGGAGTGAATGCTTTGGTGAGGAATTACTGGAGCTTTTGGTAAGTGTATCTTTATAACAAACTGCTGAGCTATTTTCTACAGTGGTTGTACCGTTTTATGTTCCCACCAGCCATGGATGAGATTCTTCTTCTTGTTCCACTTTCTTGCTAGTATCTATTATTGTCGGATTTTTTTTTTTTAAATTATCCATTCTAATGGGTAGGTAATGGTTTTAATTTGCATTTGTCTGATGAATAATGATGTGGAGCACCTTTTTTAATGTACTGATTGGGAAAATGGTTTTTCTCATTTTTTTTTATTAGGTTATTTGTCTTCTAGCTATTGTGTTGTAGGAGTTCGAGATACATATCCTTTATCAGATGTATGTTCCGGGAATACTTTTCTTCAGTTTATATCAAGCCATATCCCTTGACCTAAGGTCATGACCTCTCTTCAAATAGCTCACGGAACAGGATTCTGCTTCTTTCCGGATCCTGTCCCCTCTCCCCTGCAGGCCTACACATGAGAGAAGTGGGGACATGCACGTCCCCACTGTACGCGGTTCTCTATGCGTACACTTTGGTACCCACTTCCTTTGGAAGCGAGCCCTCCTGAGCCATGTACCTCCTTATGGTCCTTTCTTCTCCTTCTTCCTTCTCTCCACCCCCATTTCCTTCTTTCCTTCTTTCTTTCTTCTTTCTTTTGATCATCTTCCCCCACTGAAATATAAACTTCACGACAGAAGTGATCAGTATATCTTAGAAGTGACTCCTGTTTTCTTTTCTAAAAGCCTTGGTAAAGAAATATTTGTTGAATGAATAAATGCATGAATAAAGAGCAAAATTTTGCCCAGGAAGAAAGTCTAGTCTACACTAATAGATGGTTTTAGCAAACCTTATGAATGATATGAAAGGAGAGTTTCTCATTCTGCAACACCAAAACCCAGCCTTCAGGACAGCTTCTTCAGCAGAGCATTGTCAACATGAGGCTGGGTAGCTGGGTGACCCCTTTGGAAGACTATCCCCGTAGCAGAATTGTCCACAAATCTTTTATAGACAGTCATATTCTCCAGGGATTAGGGGATGGGAGAGGGTAATTCCTCACAACTCACAACTCTTCACAACTAAAGGACACGGTGAGCATCGTAGAGGAGAAGGGAATGCCTCTAGCCCTCACTAGGGAGAGGCAAACATATAAAATGTAACCAAAATGTTTGTACCCTCATAATACCCTGAAATAAAAAGAAAAGAAAAGAAATGAGCCTGTTTTGAAGCAACAAGTTCCAAGGGCTTTACGCACTGTGGCCACCATAGAGCAGGAGTCAACACAGAGCTTTCTTCCTGAAGAGAAGCTAAATGCCAGCGGAGCCAGTTAATTGGTAGGCCTTCCGGAACCATCTCCACATGACCATGACCTGCCGCCTGGTTTGTCTTTCTCTCCACACTCTTGTTTCTGTCCTAACCACCTGCTTGCTCCAGGCAGCTTCTGAGGCCTTAAGTGACTGCAGTCTCTGTTACATTCTGAACCGTCCCTGCTGTAACTCCCTCTTCACAAAGCACAGCTCCGCTCACGTCCCTCTCAAAGTTCAAGGCTGTCAACCTGCTTTAGCAATGTCCGCGACCTCACCATCCTCCAAAGATGTTTTTCAAATTCCAACCTCAGTGCCTTTGTTTTCAAATATCCCTACTTGTTCACTGGCAGTTCCAAAATTTCTATCAAGGAGGGACTCTGGGACAGCCATCTGATTGGAAGCACTGAGGGCTACCACCATGGGACTTTTTTTAAGATAGTGCGTTGGTTTTATTTATAGTGCAGCTCCAGTTTTTGGAGTTCTGGTGGGGGTTATTATGGGTATCATGATTACAGAGTGTGGGGATAGGGATGCTATGTTCTTACAGACATTCCCTTGGTGTCTGGCTACTGATTTTTTAATCTCCCCAAATGCACTCCTCCATCCTAATGTCTACTCATTTTACAAAGCCAACATCAAATCATAACTCCTTACAGATTATTCTTGAAAATCTCTGGTAATCTCCTTAATGTTCTTTGTTCCTGCATCATTCGTTATGCTTAGAAATACGTCTGGTCTCTCCAGTTAGACTACAGCTAGGCTGAGCATAAGCACCTTGCACTGGCATGTCTAGCTAGTATTTAACATGGTTCTGTTTAGGTAGCAAAAATTTGGCTGACATTTTCTGTCCATTCACTTAAATAACTAAAACTGTAATGGAAACATAAAAATTAAGTGTGTGAAAGTAAGTAATGATCAACCCCAAAGTGTCGTGAAGACGCCTTGAGTCAGAAGACCTGGGATCAATGCCACTGCTGTGACCTTTGCTGAGTAACTTTCATGCCTGGTTTTCCAATATTTGCAAACCACATATCTGATAATGGGTTAATTTCTAAAACACATAAGGAGCTCTTACAACTCAATAGCAAAAAAACTAATAATTCACTTTGAAAGTGGGCCAAGGACCTAAATAAACATTTCTTCAAAGAAGACATACAAGTGGCTAATAGGTATATGAAAAGACGCTCAACATCACTAATCATCACGGAAATGCAAATCAAAACCACTATGAGATATCACCTCACTCCTGTTAGGATGGCTATTATAAAAAAAACCAAACAGCAAGTGTTGGTGAGGATGTGGAGAAACTGAAACACTTGTACCCTGTTAGTAGAATGCAAAATGGTGCAGCCACTATGGAAAGCAGGAGCTGCCTCAAAAAAATTAAAAACAGAATTACCATATGATCTAGCAATTCAACTTCTGGGCAAATGCCCTGGGAAAATACAAAAGAATTTACATCAGGATCTTGAAGAGATATTAGCACTCCCATGTTAATTTCAGCACCATTAACACTAGCCAAGGTGTGGAAACAACCTAAATAAATGTCCACTGAACCCTCTATACACGGTACTCAACAGTCGATCTGATTACTAAGACAGGTAAGTGACTAACAGGTGACACATATACAGAGTGGATGTGCTGGACACAAGGATGATTCACATCCCAGGCAGGACGGAGCAGGATAGCATGAGACTTAATCACCCTACTCAGAATGACCTGCAATTTAAAATTTATGAATTGTTTACTTCTGGAATTTTTCATTTAATGTTTTTGGACTGTGGTTGAGCACACGTAACTGAAACCGAGGAAAGCAAACTACAGATAAAGGAAAACTACTGTACTTCAAAACATCATGTTATACATGACAAATACATACAATTTTATCTGTCAAATAAACAGTAATGAAAGGTAAAAATAAAATGTTTGCTGCCAGTAAAGAAAAAGGAAAACTTGGCATATACATACTATGGACTATTATTCAAACTTAAAAAGGAAGGAAATTCAGACACATTGCTGCAACATGGATGAACCCTGAAAACATTGGACAAAATGGACTAGGCCAGTCACAGAGGACAAATACAGTGTGACTCCACTTAGACAGGGCAGCTAGAGCAGCCAGATTCATGGAGATGGAAAATCGGGCAGTGGTTGCTGGGGCTGGAAGGGGAAGGACAGGGAATGGCTGTGTGACGGGCACAGAGGATCAGTCTGGGAAGATGGAAAACCTCTGGAGCTGGATGGTGGTGATGGCTGCCCGACAACGTGAAGGTAAGATGGTAAATTGCATGTTATGTATATTTTGCCACAATAACAACTTTTTTAGAGATTGTGGGAGAGGAAATACTGGGAGATAAACCCCTTTAATAGGCCTCAGGCCTCTCTTAGCCCTTTTTTTCTTTGCTCTTCTAATGGAGTGGAGTAAAAGTCATAGATGACTCCGAAAACTAAGCACAGTGACAACAAGAAGCTATCAGGAAAGGAGGCGGAGACAGCAGAAATAAAAAAGAAAACAGATTATCAATTCGAGAAAGAGATCTAGCCTCAATTTAATTGACTTATGGGGAAGATGGAAAGTATTGAAGAGGAAAAGAAAGGAACCACTTGACCTGCAAATAATCCAAGGCGAAAAACAAGCAAATTACTTGTGGAAGCTATTTGATTAAATACGTATTATGCCTAAAAAATTTACTCCACACCCATCAAAACACATCACACAACTTTAAAGACTCAAAACGTACATAAAAAAGTATAAAGGAGAAAAGATTTCAGGAGTTATCTTAGTGACTATTTTTACAAAACAGTATTTAAAAGATTATAGCAGATGAAAATCAAAGTAATTAAACATAATTGCAATAAAGAAAGTATTAAGCATCATAAAAAAGATTAAGTCATTATTGGTTTAAAAATACAATCATCTCTTTCCATGTGTATAGAGAGAGCTGAAAACATATACAACAAAATATCATCGCAAATCATCTTTAGGAGTTGAGATTGTATAAATTATTTCTGTCTGGACACACACTTTTGTATTGTGTGAGTTCAAGCAATGATCTATTACTTTTATAATCAGAAAAGCTGTAACGCTATTTCAAACAAAGTAGAGAAAGCTCCCACTCCTGGTGCAGTTTTTCCGTCAGGACGCAGAGAGGAGAGAGAGAGACAGTCATAACTAATTGTCCTCCTGAAAGGGTCGGTGGTGACGCCACCTCCCCGCCTGGGATGGGCGAGGGCCTGAGCGCATTCGGTGGGCGTCCTGGAGTCGCCCTGTGTCTGGGTGAGGAAACGGGACTCCTGCCGCACGCAGGTCTGCAAATAGGGTCACCAAGGGAGTGTAGCGTCGCTGAGCAACTGGTCCACAGCGAGCGCCTAGCAGCAGCAGGCCGGCCCGGTGGGGATGCTCTCATCCGGGCAGCTTCCATGCCCCCTGCAGTTGGCCTGAAGAGCCCGGGAAGACCCTGGTCCGACCCTGCGAGGACCAAGGCACGTGGTGAGTTTGGTGACTGGCGCTGCCGGGTCGCACTTCCAGGGCAGAGGCACGGACCACGCAGCCGGAGGACAGCAGAGTGTCTCTGGTGTGCTGCTTTTCTCTGAGCCTGAGTGAGTACAGGATGCATCCCTTTTCTAAAAACAACGTAAATCCTGCTTGAAGCTGGCACGACACAACTAAAGCAGTGCGGGCTGGCGGTCAAGAGACCGGGCCGAGCGCTGCGCAACTCTCCTTAAGACCACTCCATACCGAGCGGTGTTCTTCAGCCCTGGGCAGCTTTATGGCAAGACTGAGGTTACCAGTCCCTGACCGCAGTTGTGGCGGTTGTTTCTGGAAGCTCCTGGCGCGGTGTTGCTGGCTCACCTGGAAACCTCTTTTGCTCTGGACAGTGGGCCTTCTATTTCTCCTCCACTCCTGGTTTGAGCTTGTACAGATTTCTGGACCTGCAGGCCTAGACGCGTCGAAACTGGGCAGGTGTTTCTCAGCAATCGGGTCAAAACACGTGCAGGGAAACCCTCCCGACGTGTCTCCTGTCTCTGAGTCCCAGGTTCTCGGCGGGTTCTCTGTTCTCAGCTGCCCTGTGGAGCTGGAAAACGGCTGACGCTTGGGTCTCGCCCAGAGATTCTGACCCTGAGGTGAGGGCGGCCAGGGCGTGGGGGTTTTCAAAGCTCCTTAGGGTTCCAGTGTGCAGTGAGCGCCGAGAGCCGTGGTTCAGTTGTGGCTTGCCTTCCTCACCGCTTCGGCCCTTCGGTGTTGGGGCTACGCAGACACTGCTGAGCTCCCTGTTCCTCTCTGTCAGGGACCGTCCCAGCTGGCACTCAGGCCTCGCAGCTCCCTGGGCTCACTGGCATGAGGGGTCTGAGGGGCCCCAGCAGGCCACTGCGGGCCATGCTGGAAGAAGGCTCTGACCAACGCTGCTGTCCGGCACAGTGCGCTCGCTCGGGTGCCCCTTGGGGACGGGCCAGGAGCCCTAGCAACAGTCCCTTGGGCAGCTCCTGCCTTCCTGCACCCGGGCTGGTGCCCTCAGTAGCAGAGCCTGACAGGGTCCAGCCGGCAAAGGAGAAACTGAGTTGGCGGTTACATTACTGGAAAAGCCACAACTGCAGAGTGCAGATGGGAGTTTAGGAGCCGAGAGCCAGTGGTTTACCAGCAGGCGGAGTCTCATCCCTGAGTTGCCTGCATTAATGCCTTTTGGTCGTGTGGGCACCCAAACCTAGCTGTGCGGTCCCACTCGCGCGGTCCCACCCCAGAGCGGGGCAGAAAAGCGGAAAGCTCTCCAAGCCCCGCGTTGGCCCCGTGCAGCCCCGAGGAGCCTCTGCGCGTCTCTGCTCCTTCCCCCGCTCCGCTCCGCCTTCAATCCCGCTTCCGTTCTCAGCGCCACCCTTCTCTAGGTCGACCCTTAGTCCCGCGGGGACGCCCGGACACCCGGCGCGGACGGCGCCTGCTCCTGCCGGTACGAGCCGCCCCTTGCTCACTCGTGCACCCGCGCGGTGCAGCGGAGGCCCTCGCGGTGCCCGCTCCACGGAGCTTGCGCGGTGCACTAGGCAGGAATCTTGTTCTAAAGTATGTCTTTTCTACAGTCACAGAGTTTCTAGGCAGCTGGAACATAGTGTCCGGGAGCCCCAGGACCTTTGCCTCCTTTGTTCACAGGTGAAACCTGAGCGCACACCTGAGAAGAGCGACGGGCTGTGAGGGACGGCGACACCCCTCCGGACACCCCTCTGATTTCTACCGAGCATTTGCTTTCACCTTCGCAGCCTCTGTGACAAGCTTCTCACTAAGCCAGCTGTGCGTTCGCTTCACCGCTGGCTGCCTCTGCCGCAGGACCGCGTTTCCCCCTGGAGCCTGGAAGGTCTCTGTGTGACTGGCGCCCAGTCCCGTGCACGTCCTTAAACCCCTGCCTCAGCCTGAGCACCGAAATCCCCGTTGAGAGGAGCATCCTGACCCATCCTCTCAGCCCCAACCCCCTTCTCAGCTCGGCCTGGCTTTGCCACCCCCCTGCAGGTGACCACGCATCTCCCATCCCCTGTGTTAATATTATGCCTACGCAGATGTCTCAGCTTTTGATTCCTCGTCTTACTCCGAGGCTCCTAAATATGATCATTCCTTTTGACAGTGAGAACAAGTTTTTTCATGATGATCTTTTCCTAGATAAATGGGACATGAAGAGGCTGTTCACATAAGAACAAATATCAATAATCAACCAACATAGGCAATGCATTTCATCTTTGCTGATAATCAAGGAAATGCTGTGGAAACTCCAACGAGAAACAGGTTTTCACCAATCAAATTAGGAAATATTTTTAAATATTAGGGCTAAGGAAAGTGTGGTAAGAAGAACAGTCTCATAGCCTGATGGTGGAGTAGAAAGTAAAATAAAATGTCTGTAAAGCAATTTGGCAACATACAACAGGGCCTTAAGGTGTTTTCACTCTCATTTCCAACAGCTCCTCTTCTGAGAAAATATTGTGAAAATGTAATCAGAAAGGTAAACAAAGATTAAATACAAATGTAATTATTATTACCTGCAGAGAAAAAACTGGAAGCAATCTAAACACCTTATGTTAGAGAATAATTGAATAGACCATCAAATACTCCTTGATGGAACATTATGATGCCATGAAAACACTAGCATCTGTGAAGTTTTGTTGACTTTGGAAACACTGTATGATATGAGGATAAAGAGAAAGTATGATATGCTATATACTAAATGATGCCAACTGTGCAAAAAATGTACAGAAAAGAACCAGGAAAAATAACCAGATAGTGCATGACTCTAGGTGGTTGCACTGTGTTTTATTTTCTTTTACCTTCACTTTTTTTTGTATTTTCCAAATTTTCCACAAATATCACAATTAGTAAATCAAAAACATGTAAAAACTAAAGAACTTTACATGAGGCCTGGGTGGATATCCACACCTGGTAAGGGGTGAGAGTGCTAGCTAGCACAGTATCCAGTGAGGACTGACTGCTGATGGGTCACGGCTCAATTCTGGAACCTAGGAAAGAAATGTAAACAATTCTGAGGTCTTCCTGCTCAGATGTGGATGAGCAAGAGCAAGCATTGTTCCATCACCCCTCGGATGCTCTAGTCAGGGACGCAGATGCTATGACTCTTAGTGGAAGGAGACAGACAGGACAGTGAATCCTGGGATTATGACTCACCACGTGGTGTTAGAAGCAGATGTCCCTGAGTGCATTGCACAGATCTCTCCCTTCCTTCTCCTCCTTCTGAGAAATCCATGTGGCAGAGTGTGGTGGAGGGACAGGAATGGATGCTAGCACGAAGGCAGAGACCACCACTGGGCCTGTTTGGTGGGAAACATGCCTATTAATAAATAGACTTAATAAATAAAAAGACTTCCAGGGGCAGGACAGCCACTCTGACACAAGGAAAAGATAAGCAAGTATTTGAAAACTTACACTCTGTCACCCTGTTTCCCCTTGAATAGATTCCTGCTCTTGTTACATGTAGTTTCTTTCTCTCTCTCTCTCTCATGCACACGCACACGCACACGCACACGCACACAGACACTCTCCTTCACTTTGACCTGAGGAACAGTGACTCAGGGGCCTGACCCAAAGCCTGATTCTTTCACAGGCTCCTGGGCCCGAGCTTTGGGGTGAGCAGAGCTCAGCACCGAAGTACACACCTTCACCGGGGCAGAGACTTCTCAGGCCTGCCTGGGAATGTCAGTTGGGAACCGGATACTGCATGAGAGACAACCCGGAACGCACCCCAGCAATCCATGGGTGAGCATCACAGCACAGGGTTTACAATAGTAATGAGCAGTGGAAAGTTTGAACATATTTCTCAGGAAACAATCCCTGGCACGGAAACCCTAATTTAGGAATCTTGACAACTCCAGCACATGATGAGTTTTGAGTTTCTAATATCAGACGTGCCAGAAGGTTCAGAGTTAAAAGGCCAGTCTTGCTTTAATTGTTTTCTTTGCCTTTTTATAATACTAAAGATTAAAGATAGATATTTTGGGATATTTCAGTTAAGCAGATCTCTATGTTTCAAAGCAAAAACGATAGTTAATACTTTTGCCCAGTGGAGAAGAAGCCCATCCCTCCCCGTTGCCTGAAGACTGCTCTCCAGCAGAGTGGGCAGCCTGCTGCCTGCACGCACTGGCGTCACAGGCTCCGAGTGAATGCAACAGGCACCCAGGCCACAAGGAACCCGAAGTTTCCAACAGCAAATTCAGTGGTTGGTGTCCAGTAGAGTTTCATGAGTTTTAAGAAGGATCTTAGGCGAGGGTGCCCCCGAGTGGCCTCACACTTCCGTGTGTTTGTGATGCTACACTGATGCTATTAGAGAGCTAGGTATTCGGAACAAAAATGAACCGAGCCCACCTTCACATGAACTCTAATTCTCAAATCAGTTCTGAGGTCTGTTTCATTGCAATGTTCTTGATCCAAGCATTCTCCTTCAGCCAAAAGACCAATAGAATGCCAAGCATTACTAGGAAATCTTTTGGAAAAAGTGCACGCTGAATTAACCTGTCACTGTACAGAATCATTGCACATCCACTCTTGGATAAAACAATATAATGCATGCAAAACACTCGTCAGTGCAAAGAGCTATATACAGCTCGAGTTATCCAAGAAATCAATTTTAAGTGCCCACCACATGCCAAGGAGCATTCTGGGCCCTGGGGATAAAGGAATGAGCAAAAGATACAAATTCCTCAACCTAGTGGAACTTCTAGAAAGAGACAGTGAAAATAAACAAGATGAATAAGTAAAATAAATTGCACATTAGGGAATGAGAAGAGCAAGGAGAAAAATAAAGCGAGAAAGAGGAGTAGTTAGTCTGGGGAGGGTGGGAATGTTACCTATTAGATAAGGTAGCAGGGAGGCCTCCCCCAGCGGTGACATCCAGGTGGCATTGAGGCCAGCGCAGCTGCAGCTCCTGAGGCGTCAGAGGGGAGGAAGTAGGAGCTGGGAGGGGAGCAGAGGCCTAATGAACCCTCTAAGGGTGTGGCCCTGGGGGACATTTTTAGGTCTTCAGTTCTTGCTCTGAGATGGGAAGTCACTGTACGATTCCAAACAGGGAAATGGCACACAGTGTAGCTTCATCTCTCTGTCATCTTTTCTGAGCCCTTTCTTGACCCCAGTAGTCCTGCATTTACAAGAGAAAGTCGCTAACGTGGTTGTGTGCCAGGCCTACCATGCGCATGTGCCTCTTCATCCTGTTGATGGGTTTTACGATCTCTCTTTTATTCTAGGGCTAACAGGAGTAAATAACTAGCCCAGAGTCACGGAGCTAGTGAGTGACCAAGCTGGGGTTGAAGCAAATCTGTCATTTTCCATCCTAATAACCACAGGGCCTGTCACAAAACAAATGTGTCTGAAAAACTGTTGTCCAATCTCGGGGACATAAGGAAAAAAAATCCAGCCACAGAAAGGCCTAGTTAAAATATAGACGACATCTGGACAGGGTGTACAGTTTACAAAGGACTTTTGCAGCCAGCACCTTGTTTGACAAGCACAACGGTGATGAGAGCATTGCTGCCCAGGCTGCAGAGAGGCGCCTTGCTGAGGTGTGGCGCCCAGACGTTCAGAGGACCTGCCCAGTTCGCTACTCTGCACAACCCTCCCGGCGCTGGAAACATAAGGACTCAGTGAGTGTCCCCAACAAGGACAGAACATTACTGCAAAGCCTGTTCTGACATCACCTGTAAAGATAAGAATTAGAAATATAGGTTGTACAGCGGGTTTATGAGCTTCATAATGTGATTCCCGGGGAGAAAACTGGCGGCTCTGCCTTGGATCCCAAATGCATCCTTCAGTTATCATCCTGCTGCCTGACTAGCTGACGTCTGCGTCAAACTTGGTTTCCTCTTCTACTTCTCATCCTTCTTCCAGGGCCCTGCTCCCACTGATCCACCCACACCCCGCGTCCCCAGCTTGACCCAGCTTCCATTAGTAATTTGGGCTCCACCCAGGAGTGACCTCTTCTCCGCAGGCTGCACTGCCCTTGGCTTGGGGCTGCACAGCGGGAGCCTGCCGGGTGTCCCCTCCCTGCCTGCTGCCTCAGCCCTGCCCTGCGCCTCCCTCTGGTGGACACAGCAGTCCCTCCTGTCTGCTGGGCTCAGTCATGTCCCAGAGAAGACCTGCTGGGTCAGACCCTTTGGGTCCAGGGTCAGGATCACCCACAGGGCTTGTGAAAATGCACATCGCAAGGCCCCTGCCCCGGAAGTTTTCATTCAGTCAGTCTGGGGTGCTGCCTGAGAACCTGCGTTTCTAACTGGTTCCCAGGCAATGCGTAGGCTGCTGGGCAGGGCACCACACCCAGGACACCACTGCTCTCTAGTCCTGCTGGTGAACAGGAAGTGGCTTCAGGGTGTGAATATTTAAAAACTGCTGGGGCACAGACCAAAGCCTCTATTCCCTGAAAAATTGAATAAGAAGCCTGGGATTCCCTGAAGGGGACACTAACAGCACCCATTTATTTAACAAAGGTTTGTGGCGCCCACAATGCTGGGTGTAGCGTAGTGGGGACCAGAGGCATGACACGCTCCCTAGGACCTTGCAGGCAGAGTCAAAGAGAGATAAAAGAGTCAAGTTTAAGCAGAATTAGCGTTACAAGCTGCAGTGCAGTATTTCTGAGGAACTAGGCCCCTCCAGGATTAAATTGTATTTACTTTGGAAAAGTCATCCTACCACTGGGGTACTTCCAAGTTCATCAGTAAAACATTTCAGCAATTTAGAAATAATAATTCTCAACATAGCTAACATTTTCAGACTGCTGGCCACGATCCAGGTAATTCCAGCATGCTGACTCCTCCGCTGCACACAGCAGCCCGTGAAAGCAGGTCCTGCTATTTTCCTCCATGTCACACCTTAGAACTGAGATCCAGAGGGGTTAAGTCATTTGCTCAAGACCACACAGAGAGGAAGTGCAGACGCTAAGATGCACACCCTGGCAATCTGGACTTCACGGTTCATCCCACTATGATCGTGATATATCTGAAAATTGAAATATGTTTTTTTCTATTAAAAAAGTAATATAAAGAAATGTATAAATTTTGAAATTAAAATGTGACAATTAAAAAATATGTATCAGTCATACCTTAGCACCACAGAGAGTTACTATTTACCTTTTGGTCTATCAACTTTTTCGGGGGGGCAATGGCTACAAATATAGGGTACCTAATTGAGATATGGAAAATTATTGTAACATACCTTTTATATAATGATGCTAAGAAATGCTGTCTGCATATTATTATACAAAATGTGTTCACTAAAAAAATGAAATAAAATCCCAAAAACAAAATAATAATTCAATATTCCAAGATTATAGACTCATACTGCAACATCTTATGAGAATTAACACATTACCTGCCATGTGAGCTGTATTTAACCCGGGCCTCGTGTAGCATACAGAATGTGCAGGTCTCTTCACCTTGGCTAGGCGAGAACTATTTTTCAAGTTGCTCATAACTCATGCACTGAAAACAATAGCAAAAACAAATTTTTCAGTAAATTAGAAAGGATTGTTTTGTTTTCAAAGTTTTTGTTCTATTTTTGTAATAAAACACTGTGGCCCCAAGAAAAAATGTTTTTTTTCCAGCGTGGCCCTCAGTGTGTTAAATGGAAACTAAATAGCTTCTATGTAGCTGGGTGTGGTGGCGCCTGTGGTCCCAGCTACTCGGGACCCAGCTGCCATGAGCTGTGGCCATGCCACTGCACTCCAGCCGGGATGACAGAGTGAGACCCTTTCTCAAAAAAAAAAAAAAAGAGGAGCATCTGTACAGATGCAAGGTAACAGAAAATAACAGAAGGAAGAGGAATGTGTCTCCACACTGACATTACGGAATTCCTGATTTTCCTAACTTGCTTCCTTGCATTGATGTTTTTACTTCGAGTGTTGTCATTGAAGATGTGCCTGCAGATATTTCAGATACTCCACTTTGTATTTTAACAGCAGTAGCATAATGGAGACCCTGAGAAGCTTCATAGTCTTCCCCACTCAGTAATCTAAGTTGAAGATTCTCATCCTAACTCACAACAAAAAGACACAGAGAGTTTATGATATTAGAGAAAGGATTTAACAGAAAATTGGCAGGCCTATGGATTGTTAATTTCTCTGGAGGATTACAGGGAGATAGAGATATTTTAAGTGAGATTTTTATACTGTTACGCCAATGCTTTGTTACACGTTTTGCTTTGACCATTGCACTTGGAGATTTTCTCTAACTTGCTGAAAGATAAACTTAGAGAAATATTTCTGTGTTGTTATTCGTTCATGTTTAAGATTGTGAATTCTGATAATAGTGTTTCCTGAAGAATATTCCTTGGATATTAAGCCTTTGTGATGTTCTGCAAAAGAAAGGCTCTGTATTCTAACATGTTTTGAGAAACATCACGAATCTTCTTCTGGGTATGTGCATATCTGACTTCTACAGAGGAGAAAATAATTAAAGCCACTTCATAAATTTTGATTACTTTGAATATCTTAATTAGTTTTCATTCCATTGAAAGGTATCTTGTGTGCCTGTCCTACTCAGGCTGTGCAATTTGGAGATTTTAGATTACACCACCATAGATCAGTCACTAACAGTGAAACGTGTCAGTAACATCCCCTGGACAGTTGCAGGGCCAAATCTGGCTTGTCCATGGCCTTAGGCTGAAATGGCGTTAGCAGCGGTGCTTTGTTCTCTCTTTGCTTCATTTCTTATGTGTACTAAGGATGCAAACTAAACCAGGATGTGTGCCAAACTTGAAGGCAGCCAGAGGTTCCAAGAAACTATAGGCTTCTCTGCACCCAGAGGGAGAAATTATTCTTGGAAATCAGACTTACTTTTTCAAAGGATAACCTCCTAGGTGAAGGAAAATATTATTTAAGCTTCTCTACTCCAGACTGTTGGTCTTCCACAATGAGAAGAGCTTGGCCTAGACAAAAGGGACAGGCACCAAGCCTGACGGAAAGGTCGGGCAGACACAAAGCCTGGTTGTTGCAGCCCAGTTGACTTAGCTCACACGGCACTTAACACTGAAATCCACGTGGTGCGAGCGTCGGGTTTCTGAGGTTTTAGCCAGCTCGCAGGAAAAGAACTTCCCCACCTACTCCCCGTTCCCTTCATGTCAGTATAAAGTCATTCCCACACTGCAAAATATGCCTGCAAAATCCCATGCCCTGCGTGAGACCACATTCTTTGGGTTTTGGAGGGCTTTCTCCACAGCCCCAAACTGATTCCCAGCAGCAGTTCCTCTGTGGCTTTGTTCAAACAAACTTGGAATCTTTTGGCTCATGGCACCAACAGTAATTGAAAGACGATCTCCACCGTCATGTTCTGCATTAGTGGGTCTCCTCAGCAGAAATGTGTTTTCTTTCCTGATTATGATTTCACTGTGTGGCAATTATCTGTGGTCCCATGTGAGCATGTTTATCATTCATAGCCATTATTTTTTGTTGTTGTCTAGCTGTTTTACTTTTTTTACTTTTCAAAAATAATTTCAGTAATATTGCTATATACGTAATGGTATCATATATAAACATGTCAACATACTGTATATAAATTATGTTCTATCTAGGTATTTATAGCAGAGACATAAACATTCATAAATATATACTTGGGAAGTTCCAGGGAATTTCAAATTTTCAAACATATGTAAATACGTGGTCTCAGTAAGAGTTTTCATTGTTGTTTCAAGTGAACAATATTTACACAGCCAGAAAATAAAAGCTTTAAAAAATTTACAACTGATTCCAATACCAAGAGTCTTTTTGCTTTGTAAAAATGTATTTTCTCTAGAAATATTACTCTGAGCTGACAAGGGCTTGAGAGAAGAGTACTTTCAAAAAGAAAGCAAATGTAAAGCTAGGTAGAAAAGAATGAATTAGAAAATTACGTAGCATCTGGAAGATTTTCCTGTGTTTTTCTATTCTATTCTATCTTGCCCTGATATTTACTATAGATACAGGTGGAAAGGTACTCTTTCTCCAATATATGTATGAAATAGTCTTGGTGATAGGAAAATTTTTCAGATATCAATAAATAAATTGTAAGTACCAAAACATTTTTTTCCTTGCCTTAGACAAAATACCACTGAGTTTCTTAACCATAAGCCATAAATTTTTTGGCTTATGGCACTAATAGTGATTGAAAGAAGTAGTAATCGATCCGTTACCGCATTGATGTTATCCTATGCATTAACAAGGATGTTTTCCTTGAAATCTTCAATGTGGCCTCCTAATAACAATGGCATTCATTGTGCACTTGGCATGTGCCATACGTGGTATAGGGATAAGCTCACTTAGCCTCAAAACCTATAAGGCATAGTTGTTATTACTGTAATTATCTCCAATTCTCAGAAGAAGAAACCAAGACAGAGGTTAGATAATGTGCTGGAGATCACAGCTGGTAAGAATGGCATAAGAATTCAAACCCTGCTGGTGTAACTTCTGGAATTTTAACCACCAACTACTTTTAACACTTTAAGTTCTCTCTTAAATTGAAAATGCTCATTAAATTAATCCAAATATCTATCAAGCTCTTCTTTAAAAACACTCAGAGCAAAGACAAACAATTAAATTAAGTATTTACTTGCCTTTGAACAATCAACCTTTCTTTAGACAGAGATAATAATTGTACTTGGATTTGGGTAGATGCAGGATTTCTGATAACTCAATTTAAAGTCCTAGGAAAACTGTTTTATCAGATTGGAGTGTTCCCTGAATCCTTCAGCAATCATCTGTCTGCAGTCATTTAGTCATTTGCCATCTGGCTCAGTCTCCCCATCCACGTATTCATTTTACTCCATGAATAATGTAGCTACTACTCATTGACAGCTATTTACCAATTCCTATAATTCCTGCTCCTTCTAAAAATAAAACCATGCAAATATAAAGAAGACAGTTCACTTTCACTTTAGGGTAGAAGTCATGATACAAGGATGACTTTAGTAACGGTCAATGATCTCTGATACCTGGAGTTGTCCTTTGGTGAAACTTGGTGTCAGGCTTCGTCCACTCAAACATAGTCAGTGTTCAACCTCTTCTCACTGTTTCCTTTCTCGCTACTTCTGAAACCAAAACTCTGGCTCTGAATTTGTATCCTACTCCAAGCCACCATCATGTCTTACCTGGATTTTGAAAATAACCCCCCAAACTGTCTCCGAGATTGCCACCCTTGTTCATGTTATTTTCCACAGGGCAGCCAGAGTGATCCTCATAAAACGTAAGTGACATCATGTCATCCCCTTACTCAAAATCCTACTCTTCCACTCGAAGGCCTGACTTGGGCTGCGGGGCAGGAAGTTGTCCAGTTAACATCTCTGGCTTCATCTCCTCCCACACGCCTCCTGCTCACTCTGCTCCAACCCCCCAGGCTTCTTGCTGGTAAAGCACACCAAGCCGACCTCACCACACCCTCCCTACACACGTGAATAGTTCCCTTCAGTCTGCTCTGTTGTTTCCTTAGGATGCATAACTCTAGCATCCTATGTAATTTATATATTTATTATTTTTTGTGTAGCATTTATTATTTATCTCACCTGATTAGAATGTATGTTCTAAGCAAGCAGAGATTATTGTCCATTTTGTTTGAACTAAACACAGCAGTGCCTGGCCAACCGTAGCACTCCATGTGTGCTGACTGAATGAGCAAATGAAAGAATGGATGATTACATGCTAATCGTTGGACCCACGTTGCTATGGCCAAACATGATGTTAAGCCATTCGGTTCAATTGGTATTTGTACAAGGTATTGGTATAAAGGCAAATGATGATCATATGTAATGAATTAAAATACATAGTGAATAATGAAAGACATTAAAAGTCAATATTAGTGGCTTCAGAGAAAGTCAGATATGATAGTGGAAATGGGTCCTGGTTCTGAAGTTGACTAAGCTTTAGTTAGAATAAATCCCTGTTGCACCATTTGTCAGCCAGGTGACCTCAGCCAAGCCAATGCAGCATTTTCTAATCCTCAGTCCTCTCACGTGCACAACAGTGAGAGCTGTGTGGCGTGCTCTGTAGGGTCGTCAAGAAGAGTAAATGAGTGTATATATGTAAAGTGCTTAATATGAGGTAAGTGCCTAATAAATAATAGCTATTAAGGGTAGTAATAATAAACAATAATTTTTAAAAAATGTAGAGAGAGCCTCATAACTATCTGAAAGAGAAAATATCTTCCTCTTAGTTATTATAAACAATTAGTTTTGAATCAATAAATATGAATATTAGATTTTAAAACATGGGCAATAATTTACCTTTGGTCTTTGAGAATCTCAGGGCTGGAAGTTGCCTAACCATCTGTGACATGGGAGCCCTGCATCCTCCGTCAGCCATCCTCAAACCCCGGATCTCAGGATTCCTGCGCACTCTTAAAACTATTGAGGACCCAAAGGGTCTATTCGAGTTATATCTATCCATATTTTCTGTATTCAAAATTAAAGCTGAGAACTTGTAAAAATTATTTACTAATTCATTTTAAAATACAGTAATAAACCCATCAGATATTAAAATAAATAAATTTTTAAAAACTACATTTTTTAAAAAGAAAATTTAGTAAGAAAGGCAGAATTGCATCATGGTTTTGCAAGTCTCTTTAATGTCTGGCTTAATAGAAGAAAATTGCGTTCTTTTTATTTTCCGTTTCTTATTTTAATAAACTTAGGGTATACAAGTTGAATTCTGTTACATTAATATGTTGTACAGTGGTGAAGTGTGGGCCTTTGGTATACCCATCACCTGAATAATAGTATACATTGTATTCCATCTGCTTTTGTTTTTTTTTTTAGAGACAGAGTCTCACTGTGTTGTCCAGGCTAGAGTGCTGTGGCGTCAGCCTAGCTCACAGCAACCTCAAACTCCTGGGCTCAAGCAATCCTCCTGCCTCAGCCTCCCGAGTAGCTGTGACTACAGGCATGCGCCACCATGCCCGGCTAATTTTTTCTATATATTTTTAGTTGTCCAGCTAATTTCTTTCTATTTTTAGTAGACATGGGGTCTAGCTCTTGCTCAGGCTGGTCTCGAACTCCTGACCTTGAGCAATCTTCCCGCCTCGGCCTCCCAAAGTGCTAGGATTGCAGGCATATTTCATCTGCTTTTGAATTTATTACACATTCTGCAGCCTTTAGGACCCCTGTCACCCACTCATGAGAAAATGAGAGTGAAAACGGCAAATTAATATGTTAGTATTATAGTCTTGCATCACATAACAGCAGGATATGTTTTGAAAAATGCATCGTTAGGCGATTTCCTCATTGTGTGAACATCACAGAATGCACTTACCCAGACCTAGATGGTAGACCATGCTGCACACCTAGGCTATATGGCACAGCCTGTTGCTCCTCGGCTACACACCTGTACAGTAGGTTACCGTACTGAGTACTATAGGTGGTTGTAACACAATGGTAAGTATTTGTGTATCTAAACATAGAAAATGTACAGTAAAAATATGACAAAAATGATAAAAAAAAAAATGGTACACCTATATAGGGCACTTACCATGGATGGAGCCTGCAGGACCGGAAGTTGCTCTGGGTGGGTCAGTGAGTGAGTGAGGAGTGAATGTGAAGGCCTGGGACATTCTTGCACACTGCTGCAGACTTTATAAACAATGGACATTTAAGCTACACTAAATTTATGGAAATATTTTTCTTTCTTTAATAACTAATTAGCCTTAGCTTACTGGAACTTTTTGACTTTATCAACTTTTTAATTTTTTAACGTTCTGGTTCTCTTGTAGTAACACTCAGCTTAAAACACACTGTACAGCTATGCAAAAATATTTTCTTTCTTTATATCCTTATTCTATATGCTTTTTCCTGTTTTTAAAACTTTTAATTTTTTTACTTCGTAAACTTTTTTGTTAAGAATTAAGACACAAACATACACACTAGCCTAGGCCTACAGAAGACCATCATCATCACTGTCTTCCACCTCCACGTCTTGTCCCATGGGAAGGTCTTCAGGTTCAATGACACACATGGGGCTGTCACCTCCTGCGACAACAATGCCTTCTCTGGAATGCTTCCTGAAGGCTGTTTTTTGTAGCTCCTTTTTTAAATAATAAGGAGCACATTCTAAAATAATGATAAAAAGTACAGCATAGTAAATACATAAGCCAGTAACATTTATTATTGTCAAGTATATGCACTGTGAGTAATTGTACGTGCTACACTTCCGTACGACCGGCAGCTCAGCAGGTTTGTTTCCAGAGCATCACCACAAACATGTGAGCAGTGAGTGCACTTCTCTGAGACATCGCAATGCTACAACGTCACCAAGTGATAGGAGTTTTTCAGCTCCATTTTGATCTTATGGGGCCAGGGCTGTATATGTCATCTGTCATTGACTGAAATGTCATTTGACGGCACATGACTGTATTGCGAGAATTATTTTCACATTGTGGACTCTCTGAAGTGGTTTTAGAAATGCTCCCAACCCTTGAACAAACTTTGAGAATCACTAGGCTATGTTATGGTCTTTTTCTTCTTTTGTTTTCTTTTTATTTTTTTACTTGTAAATTGACTATTTACAATTGTACATTCAGCCCTCAGGATCTGTGCATCCTGCATTTCAAGTTCAACCAACCACAGATCACAAATATTTGGAAAAAAACAATGAAAAATAACAATACAGCAGTAAAAGTAACACAAATAAAAATACAGTATAACTTTTTACATCACACTTACATTGTATTAGGTATTATGAGTACTCTAGAGATGATTTAAAGAACACAAGAAGATGTGTGCCAGTTATAAGCAAATATTATGCCATTTCATATTGTAACGGAAGGAACGGACTGAAAGCAAAAAAAACAGAAAAAATATTTTCTGACTCTTTAAAATATCCTCCACTCCTTTTTGAGAACTAAAGCTTATGTCCCTGCCTCAGGTCAGTGGTTGGGAGCCTCGGGGCAATTCTTTTGTTATTTGTGCAACAGGAGATGGCCCAGGCTGACCTGGTAAAGGGAGGTCCTGGGTGGAGCTCATGAGATTGTCCTCATCAGAGATGGGAAGATCAGAATCATCAGATACATCTGATGTACAGCAATTGCCTGAACAGCAATTGCCTGAAGCTGGATGGCCACCGGTTAAAAGCTCTGTATTTCTGGTTATTAGGAGGATGATGGCATTTCAGACAGGACTCTCCATACTCCTCCTTTGCTGGCAAAGCAATAAAATGTCTCTTTCCTTCCTCCCCAAACCACTTGTCCTGGTTCTTCTGATTCGGCCTCATGGACAAGTGCTGAGCTTTCAGTAACAATATAGAGGACTTGAGCGTCCAAGGATTTGGTATCTTGGAGTCCTGGTGTTATGTACCCGAGCGCGAGAAAAGATCACAGAGTTCAGATTGGAAGTTAAATGGTGAGTTTACAGCTGGCCAGGGTGCCCTCTCTGGCCTAGTCAAAACCAGGTTCAGAGTGTGGCCCAGAACGTTAGTAATACACAGTTTATATACCCTTCACCTCCAGGGAATACGTGACTAAAAGCATATATTTTAGGACACTTTGGAACATCTTGGTTAACAATTTTATCTCTCAGGTAGATGGAGTCAACTGACGACCTCCTGATGTTATCTGATTTAACTATATTTAACAAACAACAAAAAGCAAGCAAGGTCATTAGAAGGAGATAGCATTAGTTAGAATCAAAGAGAGTGCATTTTTTTCCTATATCTTGAACAAATCATTTTACAAAATACATTCCCCTACTGCCTAAATAAGCATTGTAAACTGTGTTAGAACATCAATTTCCCCCACCAGGTGACCTAGGACCTGTCTTAGGTCACTTATTTTAATTCTTT